>CAUDMG010003109.1:0-105691 GCA_958450375.1 Homarus gammarus
TGAATCACCGATGATCATTCCGAGATAAATTATATTATGAAGAGAAGTGACCTTGATTGTGGTTATATTAGTCACCATCTGCTTAAGTCAACACCTGTGTTAAGTCATCATAGTCATCATTTACGTTAGTCAGTTTTAAGCCCATCTCACATGACTGACCGACCATCAATGATTTTTCCGCGCGAGGGTGTTACACAAGAACATAAGAAAATAAAGAGTCTGCAATAGGCCGGTTGGCCTGTGCATGGCAGCTCCTGTCGAGAGTTACTTCCACTCTCTATCATCCATGAATCTATCTAACCTCCTTTTGAAACTTTCCAGAGTTCCCGCACTTACTACAAAGTTGCTAAGCATGTTTCACTCGTCCACTACCCTATTTGTGGACCAGTTTCTTCCTATCTCCCTCCTAAACCTAAACTTATCCAACTTGAATCCGTTGCTCCGAGTCCTATCCTGCTCGGATATTATAAGAACTTTATCTATATCCCCTTTATTGATTCCTTTCACCCACTTAAATACTTCTATCATATCTCCCCGCACTCTTCGTCTTTCTAGGGAATGCAAGTTAAGTTTCTTTAACCTATCCTGATATGGAAGGTTTCTAAGTCCCGGAATCATTTTTGTCATTCTTCGCTGCACCGACTCTAGTGAATTTACATCCATTCTATAATACGGGCACCAGAACTGAACCACATAATCGAGGTGCGGCCTGACCAGCGCAATATATAGTTGCAATAAGACCTCTGCACTCTTGTTACTTATACTTCTAGATACAAAACCCAATACTCTGTTTGCCTTATTTCGAACATTAACTCACTGTTTTCTAGGCCATAGGTCCGGGCTTACAAGTACCCCTAGGTCTCTTTCACAAGTCGACTTCTTTAGGTTGATGTTGTTAAGGCTGTATACATTATCAGTATTTGTTCTTCCAATATTAAGTATGCTGCACTTGCTGTTGTTGAATTTCATTTGCCATTTTTCAGACCACCCCTGCAGTTTATTTAGATCCTCCTATAATGCATTTGCATCCTGCCCTGAATTAATCTGCCGCCCTCTTTTGGTGTCATCCGCAAACTTGCTTATGTCACTGCTGATCCTAGTATCTAGATCGTTTATGTAGATTATGAACAAGAGTGGGCCTAGTACTGACCCCTGGGGAACCCCACTGGTTACACGGCCCCACTCAGATTTAACACCATCTACGCTGACCCTCTGCGTTCTAGCGGTGAGTCATGATTTTATCCAATTTAATACTTCCCCCTCGATACCGTGAGCCTTAATTTTTCTCAGAAGCCTCTGATGCGGTATTCTGTCAAATGCTTTGCTAAAGTCTATTATTTACGCTGGTGGATGTAAGACCTCCTACCCTCACTGATGCAGCTATGGTCAATTTGGTGTTATTCTTGTTTATAAATGCCTTCTAATCTGCCTCAAGTCTGTCCGTCCTGTCTATTGCCATCCCAACTGACTGTTCGTCTGAGTGGTGTTTGAATGTAAGCCCGTCTGTACTCTTTGTGTCGTCAAATCTGTCTGTCTTATCCGTTGTTGGCGTGTGTCTGCCTGTTTGTCTAATGTGAACCAGTCAGTCAGCTGTCAACCTGTCTGTCTGTCTGTCTGTCATGTTAGCTTCCATATTGTCTATTTGTGCATGCATGAATCTGTCTATTTTTTTATCTACCTCCTGTCTGTTTCACTGTCTATATTCACCCTGTGTCTATTATAGTCATGTTTGTCTGTTTGAATGTATGTGTCTGTCTTATATGTTGTCTTTGTCTTTCATAAGTCTGTCTATCTGTCTGTGTTTCTGTGTGTGCTTGAATCTGTCTGTATTATGCCTATGTCTTTTGTTTGTCCGCTTTTCTCTCTCTCTTTCTCTCTCTCCATTTTTATCCGTACTATCTCTATCTTTATTTATATATCTCTATGTCTCTTCATTACACTAATCATCATATTTAGCACCTTTTTTTCCTTATTAAATAGGTGATTTTAATATGGTATTCTGGGAACTTTAAACTGCGCATTAGGGTGTGTCATAGGAGGGAAGATCAGCTAAAACTAATGGCCCATCACTTTTTTGGTAGATTTTAGTGTATATAAACAGAAAATAATTTCAGTTTCAATATTTTGCAACCTTTTGCTAGGTAAATTTTAGCGTGAAATTTATCGAAAATCTAACGTACAGCTGCATTAGTGCATTACAATTAAATAGTGAACATTGCTTTCTGACTTCATTCTTTAACAACCCAACTAACAATATTTTTTTCTGTTTCAGATTCTGATGCATTTATAAGTTGATAATATTTGCGATGGCTGCTTGTGTCAGGACGAGGAACCAAAAATCCAGCCATCTCAGTCACTATCTTGGGTCTGGGAGAGAGCTCCTGAAGTCGGAGTTGCCTACATTGAGAGATGCTTTGAGATACGGTGTTTTAATCAGGCAAATCAGTGAAAAGAACCAAAGAACTTACACAAACAAAGACATTGCCAGTGATATGACCAAAGCTGTCTTGGCACAGTACACTCTGGCTAACGCTCAGTTCAAGCCTCCAGTCATAACAAGTCAGAAGAAGATTAGTGAGAGACTGCTAGCCAGTTGGGAAAAGGCAAGAGATATCTCTCTTGGGAGAGGAAAACTTGCAGTTAAGGACAGCTTTGCCAAGCAACTGGACCAGTTATTTGACATAATTACTTCCAAGGGCTCAATTGTTCTCTGTCCTGAGTTTGGATGCGATCGTGACTGTAAATCCGAGGCCCACATCTCCTGTATTTGCAAGCGTGAACTGAAGATTCCTGTGATCGAACTGGCATTTGTCAAAGCACAGAGAGAGAAGACTGGCAGTATAGGGGCTCACATGATTTCTAGCCAAGATATTCCGGAGTCCAAGAGACAGGAGGCTGCCACAGAGAGACAGAAGAGGAGAAGAGTTGCCGAGGAAAAGAGACTTGAGAAGGCCCAGGGTGAGGTAAAAAAGGCCGATGATTGGAGTCAAGCTGATTCAGAGTTTAATGACTTCCCCATGGCTGATCCGAGTGCTGACCAGGAGAATGGTGACTTTGTCCCTAACCCAGAAAATAATGATCCCAAACCTTCCAGGCATAACATTCGAAATAGGAAAGATATCCCGAGCATAGCTCTGGCCAGCATGCGACAACACACTGGTCTCAGAGAAACTGCAGAGATAGCAACAGCTGCCTGGATTGACGGTGGTTTGATAACACCTGATGATGTTCACCTGGTGATAAATCATAACAAAGTAAGGAGAGCTCAGGAGAAACTTGTCAGTAACCTAGAAGAGGAGTTTGATAAGGGGATAAGAGAAAATGGAATCAATTGTTTGTTCTTTGATGGGAGAAGGGATGACACTAAAGTGTTCATGAAAGTTGGAGATTCTGACAAGTTGTTCCCTGCCATGGTGAAGGAGGAACACTACTCCTGCTGCAGTGAACCAGGAGGGAAGTATTTGTGGCATTTCACTCCAGAGAAAGATGACATCAGGAAACCAGCTGAGATAGTGGCAGAAACATTGTGAACTGGCTCAGGGAGAGGAACGTAGACCAGACCCTGCAGGCCATTGGAGGGGACAGCACCAACACGAACACAGGGTGGCAAGGGGGGGGGGGGGTCATACAGTGGATAGAGCGGAAGATTAGGAGGAAGCTGGTCTGGATTGTTTGTGACCTCCACACCAACGAGTTGCCACTCAGACATCTGATCCAGGAGCTGGATGGCAAGACTCTTTCAAACAACAGATGGTCTGGTCCTCTTGGCAAGATGCTGGACTCTGCCACTGAGTTAGAAATAAATCCGAGCTTTGAAAAAATCACAGTTGGCCCTCCACTCGTTGAGCTTGCACATACTGTCATTGACGACCTGAGTACTGACCAGTACTATGGTTACATGATTTGCAGTGCCATCAAAACTGGGGTCATGCCTGATAGACTTGCTTACCTGCAGATAGGTCCAGTCTCACATTCTAGGTGGCTCACAACGGCTCTCAGGTTCTGCAGAATTTGGGTCGCTCATCATAAACTGAAAGGGAACCAGTTTCACAACCTGAGACTTATTGTCCAATTCATCGTGAGTGTCTACTTGCCAAATTGGTTCAACACCAAGGTCAAGTCATCGTTCTCCGAAGGTCCGAGGCATGTTCTCTTCCAGCTTGAGCTCCTGAGGAGTCAGCCAAGGAAGGTTGTTCAGATTGTGGAGCAGACTGTGAGGAGATCTTCCTGGTATGCACATCCCGAGGCAGTTCTGCAGACAATGCACTGCAGTAAGGATGAGGAGGAGAGAAGAGTGGCAATCAAAAAGATCTTGGATATGAGACTTATGAGAGGATCTGGGCATGACGAATCAGTTGGTGACGATTCCTTCAGGGTCAGGAAGACTCCTGAAGTCAATCTAGGTGCCAAGACCCTCACTGATCTCATAGATCTGGATAACATCCAGGCTGGCAGTGAGCCCCCTCTTACCTGCAGCCTCACCAATGTTCAAGTCAGAGCTTTCCTGGACAACCCCATGCATGCCCCTGCCTGTCCCTCGCACACCCAGAGTATAGAGCGTTGTGTACAGCAAGTGAGCGAGGCCAGCAGTCACGAGTACAGCCAGGAGAGGAGGGAAGGCTACATCCGAGCTGAGGTGGTCAGCAGGGAGATGATGTGTAGAAACAGAAGCAAGAAAGACATGTTCTCTATGGTGTGCAGCAACACCGGGTCGTAGTAGTAAAACCGGTTTTTGTATTTGATGATTTTGTTTTCTAAAGGAATATTAAATTTAATAAATGTGTCAAGATCATTCGTTTCACTATTCTGGATCATTTTCATCCTAATAAATTAACCTGATACATTTACTTTACTTTAAATAAGCTATTTAGTGGTGTTGGTAAAAGGGTGGGAATAATGAATTTTCATAAGATTTCAAGTTAAAATTTACCTAGGAAAAAATGAAAACTTTTCAAATCTGAAGATATCACATGATTCTGCACATAGAACTACATCATTAATACTATGGGCCGATTTTTCAAACTCAAAAAAAAAAAATTCGCCTCCGTATGACACACTCTACTGCGCATCCAGACGCATGATGAAACTCAGCTCCCCCCACCTGTTATCTCGAACTATTTTCTGTTGCCCTTCTTCATTCTTTTATTTACTCATCTTCCTTCCTTTACTAATCCAAACAACATTAAAAAAGGTAGGCTAAGGAAAAAGTGGGGGGAGGAGGAGGGAGCCGTAAGATAACTGCAATTGTAGGCTGACCCAGCCAATGAGGGTGCGCCAAGTCAGTTGACTTGCATCGTTTTCCAACTTAAATAGAATGGTTAATTAATGGCTTCCTAAAAAAAACATCGATATGGGACCAGGTTTGTTCCACTCTATGAATTTTTTGCGATTTTTCCACCAAGTTTGATGAAAAACGATTGTGCCGTTTCGGCTGCCCAGAACAGACAGACAGACAGACAGACAGACAGTCAGACAGACAGACAGACAGAGATACACACGGCTAGTCCTATAGAATATTAGATAATACAATCAATATACAATACATAGCCTGCTAACATCTTAAATATAACTCACATGTTACAACTGTTGATACATCAGGGGACAATTTGTATAATATGATCAAATTACAGTACATAAATATACTTATTAAAGTTATTTAGAGTTTTTATTTAGAGGCTTTACTAGTTTATGATCACACTCACGTTTTAGGGTGTAGGATTTGACCAGGGTGTTGTTTCTCCTGCAAAAATAGGTAGACTACTGTGAGAGCAATCGCAGCCCAATCGCAACCCGAGGCGAGGGCCATCTGTTTCATATTTAAACACGTCAGCAAACACGTCGTCAACACTATGCCTCTCTTCTCACCCTCTCTCTCCTTCTCTCTCTCATCTAGTTTATCTTATTGTGGCTATCCCTCTCTTTCTCTCTCTCTTCTAGTTTATCTTACTGTGGCGGTAACAGTGGATATTTCTCAAAAGACTGTGTTCTATCCCAATCACCCCAGACGAATCCATTAATGCCATTCCTCCTTGGCTGGATACATCAGTTCCTATTAATTACACTCCTGTTGGTAATAAGCAAATGTTAAACACCGATGTGATGAGATGTGTCATACTAGAAACTATTATAACAGATGCATAGAGAGTATTAAATCAAGTGAATGTTATGCTTTTACTGATGGTTCTGTGCAGACAAACACAGATAGAAGAGGCTGTGCAATTGAAATATATAAAAAAAAAGAGATAAAAGCGTCAAACAAGCAAAGGCTGAACAACTGGGCCAGCACAACACAAACTGAACTATCTGGAATCTACTTAGCAACAGTCTACCTTAAAGAAAATGGAGGTGGGGTGATATTCTGTGACTCTCAAAGTGCTTTGAAATCACTCAACAGCCCGTAAAGGCACTAAGTCTAAAGTTGTATGTGATATTAAAAGCAATGTGATAACTGCCAATGAGAACAACTTTCGTATCGAATTTGTGTGGATCCCATCCCATGTTGGAATCAGGTATGATGACCGTGCTGATAGAATGGCCAATGAGGCATGCAAGAAAGAAAATGTTTCACGTGACCTTGGCCTGTCCAATGCTGTACTTAAAAGCACTCAAGTCAGAATCATGAACTCTGATCTAGAAGAAGTGAGAAATGCAGAAAGACCTGGCAGTTGTAGCATTAGTAAAAATGACAAATTTTGTGACAAGAGGTACACTCGGAAACCATAATCTCTAGCCCACCTGGGGCGGTACTGGAGGTTAGAACAGTGTCCTTTCTGGACGGGGGCCCACTCTAACTATCACGAGGCAACACACACACACGAACACACACAGTCATAGTACGGCTGTATAGATGACATTATGTATAAATATTGTATATGGCATTTTATACTCTGCATTATCTTCATTATATATGAACATGAAGAAAAAATACCATGGGTTGTAGTTACGAAAGTATGAATGGAAAAAAACACTTCCAAACCACCCAGTGACTCCACACAACGTGTGTTTGTGTGTGTGTGTGTGTGCCAGACCACGATGCTTCCCATCATTCTCATAACTATATGAAAAATCGTGTTTAATTTAACTACATATTTCAAAAACCTTAAATTACATGTGGATCAGTCACTCCTCATTTGACACAGTTATAGTGTAATACTTTGACCATCCCACCTCGACACATGGAGGCCCACGGTAACTCTCACAGGGCAACATACGCACGAACACACAAGTTATGATATGAACCCTTCCAGGCTTCACTATCATTATCATGTTATATTCATCGTGCTCTGTATCTTGGTAACTAGTTATAGTATCAATACATGACAATGTTATTAGTATAATATTGTAACTTTTACCCTTCAGTTATTGTTGTAAATCATGGACAGGAAGGATACATCAATTGTAATATCAAGTGTATGGTTCGCTCAAAGCCACCCCAAGTAACACAACGCGTCACACAAAGTTACACTATGTGTGTCTGTGTGTGTGTGTGCGTGTGTGTGTGTTCTGTAACATTAAGCTTCATCCTTAGTAGGTAAGATGTTTCATAAAGAGGTTTCTCCCATTCGTCATTGTGAGCATCGTCCCAGAGCAGATTGTTTCTATCAAAACCATGGTTCATCCTTATTTCCCTTCTTCCGAGTAACAATATCCATATGGCTAAGTGCTTGCTTTTCATTTCTTTATTTACCAAAATAATGTGGATCAGTTACTCGTTATTTAACACATACATGCACTTAGAGCATCAATATTGTTTTGTAGGCATGACTATTGGCTAATTGAAACCCCCAAAATATTTTTCACATTTATCATGCATAAACATTGTAAACATCTATGTGATTATTGTAGTATATAACATATATTTAATGTCTGGACAGATTCCCAAGAGTTATGCATATTAATGCATAGATTTTGTAAGCATATTTATGCGAAGTGACGTAAAACAACATAGGAAAATACCTGGACAAATTCCTGAGAGTTAGGAAACGAAGTCTATATGGCCCCAACGAGGTTACACCAGAGAGCCAACTCCCCGCCACCCCCTACAAGGCACAGTCGTGGGCGGATATTTAATTCTTGACCACAGGTTAATACCGTGTCCAACCTCCATCTGCTGCTATAACTTCATGCAATCTGGTGGGCATGGAATCTACCAAATTGCTGCAGATGTTCGGCCTCCTCCTTATTCCCTCCCACACATTATGTGCGTGTCTCCTAACTGCCTCCCTCGTTTTCTCTTCAGCATCCCATTTCACAACCATATGCGCCCATAGATTTTCTATTGGATTACAATCGGCTCCTTTAGGGGGCCTGTCCAATAGAATAATCTCCGGGTGCGCCTCAAACCAACGCTTGACTGCCTGACTTGTATGTATTGGACTGCGGCCTTGCACCATACATATAGGCTGTGGGTCTGGGATGGCATATGAGTTGCTGGGAGGATGGTTAGAGTCCTATTGAACTGGCAGGGAGACAAAATAGAATACTCACAGCCAAACTGTAAGAAAACCCTTGGACACTGAGACATTATTAAAATATACAAGGTCATTTTAGCGCATGCACACACATTATACACAGACCTATTGGTCCTTGCGAGGCTGTTTGGTTATGCTATGCTAATTAGTTTGCTAGGGTGAGGGAAAGTATATAAGTATATATATATATATATATATATATATATATATATATATATATAATCAACACCTCAACCAACCTGGATTCGAACCCACGGCCCACGAGCCCATGACTGTGACCGGGGGACGCTACCTCTGGACCACCAGGATACTAAAAGCAGTCCTCTAATGGACGAATGAAATATATATAGATCCTCGTGTTTCGAAGCCGGATTTGGTAAAACGTTACTTTGACCACCTAAGTGATACAGGTAGTCCCCATTAGAGGTTCACGGCGCCATAAGCTCGTTGAACAGGCTTTGTGCGAAATATAACAGAGTCTAGGACTGCTTTTAGTATCCTGGTGGTCCAGAGGTAGCGTTCCTCGGTCACAGTCATGGGCTCGTGGGCCTTGGGTTCGAATCCTGACAGGTTGAGGTGTTGATTGTATGTAGAAGTCCACGTGCTTTATTGGGCTAATGAAATATATATGTATCCTCATGTTTCGAAGCCGGATTTGGTAAAACGTTACTTTGACCACCTAAGTGATACAGGTAGTCCCCATTAGAGGTTCACGGCGCCATAAGCTCGTTGAACAGGCTTTGTGCGAAATATAACAGAGTCTAGGACTGCTTTTAGTATCCTGGTGGTCCAGAGGTAGCGTTCCTCGGTCACAGTCATGGGCTCGTGGGCCTTGGGTTCGAATCCTGGCGGGTTGAGGTGTTGATTGTATGTAGAAGTCTGCCTGCTTTATTGGGCTAATGAAATATATATGGATCCTCGTGTTTCGAAGCCGGATTTGGTAAAACGTTACTCTGACCACCTACGTGATACGGGTAGTCCCCATTAGAGGTTCACGGCACCATAAGCTCGTTAAACAGGCTTTGTGTGAAATATAACAGAGTCTAGGACTGCTTTTAGTATCCTGGTTGTCACAGTCATGGGCTCGTGGGCCGTGGGTTCGAATCCTGGCGGGTTGAGGTGTTGATTGTATGTAGAAGTCCGCCTGCTTTATTGGGCTAATGAAATATATATATATATATATATATATATATATATATATATATAATCAACGACCTCACCAGCAAGGAATCGAACCCTCGACCTACTGGGTGTGACTAGGGAGCGCTTACCGGCTAGGCCACAAGGACACTAAAAGCAGTTCTAGACTCTGTTATATTTCACACAAAGCCTGTTCATCGAGCTGATGGCGCCGTGAACCTCAATGGGAAACTGCCCGTGCCTCTTATGTGGTGTCAGTAGCATTTTACCGAATCCAGCTGGTATGAAACGCGAGGTACATATATATACTTCATTTTTAGTCGATGAACAGGCTTTGTGTGAAATATAACAGAGTCTAGAACTGCTTTTAGTGTCTTTGTGGCCTAGCCGGTAAGCGCTCCCTAGTCACACCCAGTAGGTCGAGGGTTCGATTCCTTGCTGGTGAGGTCGTTGATTATATGTTCAAAGTCCGCGTGTTAAATGGACTAAAAATGAAGTATATATATATATATATATTATATAACATATTTAACTCTTCTCAACAAATGCAAGAATGTTGCCCCTTGAGAGTTACCGTGGGCCTCCATGTGTCCAGGTGGGATGGTCAAAGTATTACACTATAAGTGTGTCAAATGAGGAGTGACTGATCCACATGTAACTTAAGGTTTTTGAAATATGTAGTTAAATTAAACACGATTTTTCATATAGTTACGCGAATAATGGAAAAAAAAAGATATAGATGGGGTGTGGTGGAATCATCGTGGTCTGGCCACAAGCGCTGTAAACGACATGTGGATTCACTGCGCGGGTTGGAAGTGTTTAATTCCATTCATAATTTCATAACTACAACCTTTGGTATTTTTTTCTTCGTGTTCATATATAATGAAGATAATGCAGAGTATAAAATGCCATATACAATATTTATACATAATATCATCTATACAACCGTACTATGACTGTGTGTGTTCGTGCGCCTGTTGCCTCGTGATAGTTAGAGTGGGCCCCCGTCCAGAAAGGACACTGTACTAACCTCCAGCACCAACCCAGGTGGGCTACAGAATATGGTTTCCGAGTGTACCAGTATGGCCAGCATAAGGACAGAACCAGACAATGTGATGTAGTCGTGGCCAGAATTAGGCTAGGATACAGACACATCTGGCAGGTTAGTAATGCTATACCCATACAGGAACACTCAGCATATAAACTTCGTGATAAACCTTTAAAGCATACACTTGAACACTATGTTATTGAATGTGACACTGTCAAGGACTTCAGGCCACCTGACTTATTGTATCTTGAACTTTGTAATTACTACATTGAATCTGGGGTGCTTGAGGACATTCTTGCTGCTTATCCCAAATTGGCTAGCCCACACTGATTAGTCTTCAATTAGAATATGACGTCCAATGTATGTGAACACTGACCTATATATACTGCAACTGAATATGATGTATTTCTTTGTGTACGAACCTCTGTCCTGCATGGCAGTGAACAGTGACATTACCCACATGAATTTGACCTATATATAGTGTCAATGAATATGATGCATTTCTTTGTGTACGAACCTCTGTCCTGCATGGCAGTGAATAGTGATATTTCCCACATGAATCTGACCTCTATATATATAGCTGTTTATGAATATGTTGTATTTCTTTGTGTATGAACCTCTGTCCTGCGTGGCAGTGAGATGTGATGCCAACCTCAGTGTCAAGACCTGACTGAATTACTCAGAATAGGCAAACTGCACTCCACGCTTTGTCAATAAATTTGTTAAACAAAAAAAAAAAAAACTATTCGGGCAAAATTCTACAAAGGCGACTCTTCCGGTCTCAACTGGAAGATAATGAAACACACAGACCTTTTGTTATACACGAGTGTCAGTGGCTAAGTAGAGGTAATATCTTGCAGATTTTTAGGGATCTACCTGAAATTAAAGAGCTTCTGATGTTAAAAGATAAAGATTACAAGGAGTTGAAAGACGAGGTGGGGCTGTTAGAATTCGCTTTTAGGACTTACACCACTACTTTCCTAAATGAGCTAAACTTGGAGCTGCAGGGTAAAACATAAAAGTACTGTTGAAATGATCACTTCTGTGAACGCTTTCAAACAAAAATTAAAACTGTTACCCTTACAGTTGCAACAACATCAGCTGTGGATTTAAAAAAAACCCATTATGTTGAAGCTGGAAAGTCAGGAGAAGGAAAGTAACCAGGCTGACAGTCTTAGACATGCTGAACAACTGCGAGATATTATTACAGATTTTGACAGACAGTTTCAAGATCTAGCAGCACTGGAACCTGTAGCAACGTTTATGTGCTTCCCATTTGGTGCAGACAGTAATGAAATTTCATCCAAAATGGCATCATTATTTAATATGGACTTTTCTGCAATTGAGAATTAAATATTAACTGCAGAACGACATGCAAATCAAATCCAGGGCCTCAGGTGGAAGATTTTGAAACCTACATGTACTTGTCGAGGAAAAATATCCAAATCTCAAAAAGTGTGCCAAGTGCTATCAGTATTTTTGGATCTACCTACCTTTGTGAATCAACATTCTCACACACGAAAATTGCTTAATCAAAATACCGATCTGTTAGGTTCTGAATAATAAGTTCTATATACAGGAGAGAACACAAACACCTGTATAGTTTTGTAGGTTCGGTTTACTGGATAAGAGTATGTACACAAAGGGAAGCAGCACTCTCCCCGGCAAGGCTCCTTGGTCAACTGCTATAGACGACGTATGGCAAGTGATACATTAGCAGCTTCCATACGTCGCCAGGCACATTAATTAAGCATGTGGGATATGGTAATAACATTGCCACACGCTGCTAGCTAGGCTGAATAAATAATACATAAATGGAGCACATACATAATATACATACATGATATATAATCCAGCATACATAATATACATACACCTCCCTCCCCCCTATACGCTCATAGCAAAGTCTTGAGCGGACCTTTTCTTTTGGATCCGTTCTGAGCGTCGAGGGACTTCATCACTGGGAAGGGTATGGGACTCAACACTGGTGGCGGGGCCAGCAGAAGGCATTGTTACGGAGCGGAGAAAACGGCGGTTCCTCCACCACACACGACCACTGGGTAACCGCACCTGGTAGTCCCGTGACCTGCCGAGACCCATGACTACGCCTACTTTGTCCCAACGTAGGGAGGTCGGGTCCTGAACACGGACTTGGGTGCCGACACTCAACCTGGGGAGAGAGCGGGCGTGGTCGTTGTAGCGGGCGACGACGTCCTGAACACATTCGGCGGCTCGGCGATCACAATCCTCTGTCTTGGCCTGCCACTCCTTGGAGAAGGATTGAGGGTGAGCAGGGACACAAGAACGAAGGGGGCGTCCATACAAAACCTGGGCAGGGGAGCGTCCGGTGTAGTTAGGTGTGTTGCGGAGTTCAAGAAGACCCCTGTCGAAGGCCTCGCAGTCAATGTTCCCAGAAGGGGCCACCTTAAGGATGAGGTGCTTCAGGGATTTGACAGCAGCCTCAGCGTGGCCGTTGGACTGCGGGTAATGGGGCGATGACAACACATGCCGGACTCCCCATCGGTCAAGGAACACAGCAAAGTCCCGGCTTGTGAACTGAGGCCCTCCGTCGGTTCGCAGGCGTACAGGAACGCCCACGTCACGGAAGTAGTGGCGGAACTTGCTGATGGTGGCGGCAGACGTCGTGTCATTACCGCACTTGATGACAACCGGCCAACCAGAGAGACGGTCGACGATAACGAGGAAGGACTTTCCTGACACACAGAAAAAGTCGGCCGACACAGACTCAAAGGGGCGGGTGGGGTTGTCGTCACTCATAAAGGGTTCCTGCTGCTGGCTGGGTTGTAATACGTGGCGGGGCTTACACACCTGGACAGCATTGGAGATGTCGGGGTCGATGCCAGGCCGGAACACAGTCTGTCTTGCACGCCGTTTGGTGGCCTCGGCTCCACAGTGACTGTCGTGGAGGCGAGCCAAGGCGTGGAGACTTGAAGCAGCAGGGACAACTACCGAAGGAGAGGTGTCACTGGCCAGAGGTAGGGGTAGGGCGGCAGCAGGGTAGTTGCTGCTCCCTTCGTGCACCCTGTTGGCGTGTTTTACCTCGAGAATCGGTGTTGGGAAGTCCTGGGAGATGATGGCCAACTCTTGGCAATGTCTGTAGGACAGCAAAGGAGTCGGGACGCCGTTATGCACATCAATCCAGGCTTGACACGACCTGTTGCCAAAGGTGACTTGTGCTTGGAGTGAACCCAGGGCCGGGGTCATCTGTGAACCATCTGCCATAAAGCGGAGATCCTTGGGGGGCGGTCCTAGATCACTTGGAGAGAGCCCCAAGCATTGCAAATGCTGGGGACCGATGACTGTAGCATCAGCGCCGGTGTCGGGCAACATCTGAAGACGGGATGACACACCGCCGTAGGTCACAATGACACTGATGTACTGGGGGACTTTGGTCCTGGGACGCTGGGGGGAGCACACATTCCTAATGTGGCTCGAGCGTTGTCAAGAGTCGTCGTGCCTCTGATTGGAAGACTGTGGGCGGCCCTCTCTGGTGGAAGGGGGCTGAAGCTTCCGCCGACGCGGTCCTTTGGGTTTGTTGGAAGGGCAACACTTGTCATAGTGGCCCAGACGACCACACACATTGCACTGGACGCGTTTGGCTGGGCACCGTACTGTGAGTGACCAGTGGCCCTTACGGTCACAACTGTTGCAGGTAGACTGAGCAGCTGGACACACCTGTGTTCCGTGCTGCTTACCACAGTTGTTGCAAAATAAACCGGGCGTGGACGTGGTGGGCGAAGGCGTAGGAACAGACTTCTTGTCCTTCTTGTACCGGGACACAGCGCGTACAGCTGTAGGGGGAGCACGGATGGCAGAGGTGGCACACCTGGCAGCCTCATAGGAGCGACATATCGTCAACACATCCTTAAGAGAAGAGGAAGAGTCGAGGGAGGTGAGGCGTTGGACGAGTTCCTCGTCCTTAACACCCATCAGGATCACCTGCTTCAACTGGGTCTCCTCGCACTGCTGGTGGTGGCCTGGACATATATCTACCTCTTCCGAGGCTCTCTTAAGACGTACGTAAAAGGCATCAAAAGACTCACCCTCCATCTGTCTGCAGCTAAACAATTCCCTCCTGCACAGAGCTTCATTCTGCTGTCCTTTGATGTGCCGTTGTAGAACGTCCAGTACCTCCTCTACAGACAGCGAAGAGGTTGGGGGTACCTGCAACGTATGTTCCAAGACACACTGAATTTCCAAGGACAGGCACATACGCAGCTGGATGAGTTGTTTAGGCTGTGCATCTACACTCCAGACTACATACGGCTTGCTGATGCCATGCAGTGCGAATCATCACATCAGTTACAGTTCCTAGATGTATGATTATGCATTGAAAATTAGAAAAGCACTTCATTAAATTGTATTATTGGTTTGGTTACTCTCTCTCTCTCTCTCTCTCTCTCTCTCTCTCTCTCTCTCTCTCTCTCTCTCTATTAAGTCTCTGCTGGAGGCTAGGACAAAATGTGCCAGTAGAATACGTTTGGATAACCATGGAAAAAGTAGATCCAGTCACACGAAAGTCTGGCTACCCTGGTGTAATGGTCGTGATAAAATGTGTGTTGGGTCATATCATTAAGTGGAACTATTTATCCGTAAGCATACAAATATAATTTAAATTTAAAAGAAAATGTTGAGTTTACTTTTTTTTAAAAAATAAAATCCAAATTCCAACAGCTCTTGAGGACAATGATCCCCTGACTTAATCACCTTAACATCTGTCAACCGTTTGGTCACGTCACTTGACGCCCTTATAAACACCACGCTGTTGTTCTTACCACACTGCTGAAGAGGAAGGAAGGAAGGAAGGAAGGAAGGTTACAGGCCAAATATACAGTTATCTCGCTTCTCTGTGTTTTATCTTCTGCTGCATTGGGTGTATGGTGTTCGCCTGCACAACTCACACTGCAGTAACATTTGTGTTATATAATGTTGTTAACCTGCACAACACTCACACTGCGGTAACAGTTGTGTTATATAATGGTGTTCACCTGCACAACACTCACACTGCAGTAACAGTTGTGTTATATAATGGTGTTCACCTGCACAACACTCACACTGCAGTAACAGTTGTGTTATATAATGGTGTTCACCTGCACAACACTCACACTGCAGTAACAGTTGTGATATATAATAGTGTTCACCTGCACAACACTCACACTGGGGAAACAGTTGTGTTATATAATGTTGTTCACCTGCACAACACTCACACTGCGGTAACAGTTGTGTTATATAATGTTGTTCACCTGCACAACACTCACACTGCGGTAACTGTTAGGTTCTGAATAATAAGTTCTATATACAGGAGAGAACACAAACACCTGTATAGTTTTGTAGGTTCGGTTTACTGGATAAGAGTATGTACACAAAGGGAAGCAGCACTCTCCCCGGCTAGGCTCCTGCTGGTCAACTGCTATAGGCGACGTATGGCAAGTGATACATTAGCAGCTTCCATACGTCGCCAGGCACATTAATTAAGCGTGTGGGGTATGGTAATAACATTGCCACACGCTGCTAGCTAGGCTGAATAAATAATACATAAATGGAGCACATACATAATATACATATATGATATATAATCCAGCATACATAATATACATACACCTCCCTCCCCCCTATACGCTCATAGCAAAGTCTTGAGCGGACCTTTTCTTTTGGATCCGTTCTGAGCGTCGAGGGACTTCATCACTGGGAAGGGTATGGGACTCAACACTGGTGGCGGGGCCAGCAGAAGGCATTGTTACGGGGCGGAGAAAACGGCGGTTCCTCCACCACACACGACCACTGGGTAACCGCACCTGGTAGTCCCGTGACCTGCCGAGACCCATAACTACGCCTACTTTGTCCCAACGTAGGGAGGTCGGGTCCTGAACACGGACTTGGGTGCCGACACTCAACCTGGGGAGAGAACGGGCGTGGTCATTGTAGCGGGCGACGACGTCCTGAACACGTTCGGCGGCTCGGCGATCACAATCCTCTGTCTTGGCCTGCCACTCCTTGGAGAAGGATTGAGGGTGAGCAGGGACACAAGAACGAAGGGGGCGTCCATACAAGACCTGGGCAGGGGAGCGTCCGGTGTAGTTAGGTGTGTTGCGGAGTTCAAGAAGACCCCTGTCGAAGGCCTCGCAGTCAATGTTCCCAGAAGGGGCCACCTTAAGGATGAGGTGCTTCAGGGATTTGACAGCAGCCTCAGCGTGGCCGTTGGACTGCGGGTAATGTGGCGATGACAACACATGCCGGACTCCCCATCGGTCAAGGAACGCAGCAAAGTTCCGGCTTGTGAACTGAGGCCCTCCGTCGGTTCGCAGGCGTACAGGAACGCCCACGTCACGGAAGTAGTGGCGGAACTTGCTGATGGTGGCGGCAGACGTCGTGTCATTACCGCACTTGATGACAACCGGCCAACCAGAGAGACGGTCGACGATAACGAGGAAGGACTTTCCTGACACACAGAAAAAGTCGGCCGACACAGACTCAAAGGGGCGGGTGGGGTTGTCGTCACTCATAAAGGATTCCTGCTGCTGGCTGGGTTGTAATACGCGGCGGGGCTTACACACCCGGACAGCATTGGAGATGTCGGGGTCGATGCCAGGCCGGAACACAGTCTGTCTTGCACGCCGTTTGGTGGCCTCGGCTCCACAGTGACTGTCGTGGAGGCGAGCCAAGGCGTGGAGACTTGAAGCAGCAGGGACAACTACCGAAGGGGAGGTGTCACTGGCCAGAGGTAGGGGTAGGGCGGCAGCAGGGTAGTTGCTGCTCCCTTCGTGCACCCTGTTGGCGTGTTTTACCTCGAGAATCGGTGTTGGGAAGTCCTGGGAGATGATGGCCAACTCTTGGCAATGTCTGTAGGACAGCAAAGGAGTCGGGACGCCATTATGCACATCAATCCAGGCTTGACACGACCTGTTGCCAAAGGTGACTTGTGCTTGGAGTGAACCCAGGGCCGGGGTCATCTGTGAACCATCTGCCATAAAGCGGAGATCCTTGGGGGGCGGTCCTAGATCACTTGGAGAGAGCCCCAAGCATTGCAAATGCTGGGGACCGATGACTGTAGCATCAGCGCCGGTGTCGGGCAACATCTGAAGACGGGATGACACACCGCCGTAGGTCACAATGACACTGATATACTGAGGGACTTTGGTCCTGGGACGCTGGGGGGAGCACACATTCCTAATGTGGCTCGAGCGTTGTCAAGAGTCGTCGTACCTCTGATTGGAAGACTGTGGGCGGCCCTCTCTGGTGGAGGGGGGCTGAAGCTTCCGCCGACGCGGTCCCTTGGGTATGTTGGAAGGGCAACACTTGTCATAGTGGCCCAGACGACCACACACATTGCACTGGACGCGTTTGGCTGGGCACCGTACTGTGAGTGACCAGTGGCCCTTACGGTCACAACTGTTGCAGGTAGACTGAGCAGCTGGACACACCTGTGTTCCGTGCTGCTTACCACAGTTGTTGCAAAATAAACCGGGCGTGGACGTGGTGGGCGAAGGCGTAGGAACAGACTTCTTGTCCTTCTTGTACCGGGACACAGCGCGTACAGCTGTAGGGGGAGCGCGGATGGCAGAGGTGGCACACCTGGCAGCCTCATAGGAGCGACATATCGTCGACACATCCTTAAGAGAAGAGGAAGAGTCGAGGGAGGTGAGGCGTTGGACAAGTTCCTCGTCCTTAACACCCATCAGGATCACCTGCTTCAACTGGGTCTCCTCGCACTGCTGGTGGTGGCCTGGACATATATCTACCTCTTCCGAGGCTCTCTTAAGACGCACGTAAAAGGCATCAAAAGACTCACCCTCCAACTGTCTGCAGCTAAACAATTCCCTCCTGCGCAGAGCTTCATTCTGCTGTCCTTTGATGTGCCGTTGTAGAACGTCCAGTACCTCCTCTACAGACAGCTAAGAGGTTGGGGGTACCTGCAACGTATGTTCCAAGACACGCTGAATTTCCAAGGACAGGCACATACGCAACTGGATGAGTTGTTTAGGCTGTGACAAACTCTGGAGATCCACCATTGTAGAATAATCAGTCCACCGTCGCCGCCATTCACGAAAAGTCTGGAAAGTCTCATCAGGCTTCAAGATGGGCGGCGTTTGAGCTGCTGCTTTAGGTGGGGCTGGGGGGTGTGAAGGAAGCATGGATGAGGTATCTGAACCAGTCAGTACCGAGGCAGTGTTAGAGCCAGGGGCTTGGTTAACAGTGAGGCGAGATATCAAGGCTTCAAACCGTTCACTGTCTTCCAATCTCCGTTGGTTGTCTCGTTCTGCCTCTGCTTGCCTTCTGTGCTCATCCGCCAAACGTCTGTGGGCTTCATCCTCGCGTTTCTCATCTCTCATAAACTTCAGTAAAGCAATTATCTCTGGAGACAACGCTGAATATTGAGGTGAGGGACTGCGCGATGTGGGGGCTGGAGCGTCGTGGCCGGCCTGGTCATCAATCTCTGTGGGGCTATCACCCGCCTGAGTCATCCAGACGCTGGGTCCACGGCTACGTAAGGCGTGAGACATAACTACTTCCTCTGTGTACTATGTCTTAAATCAGTGTTGACCGGTCAGCCCGTCGTATCAACAAGATTTCAGACAAAAAATTAATTAAATACACAGATAAGTAGGTTATATATATAAAATATATATAAGGAAGCCGCGCGGTCAGCGAGTGTTAGTACATGTATGTGTGTGAGTGAGTGTGTGTCCTGGGCGGGTAGAGCGTCTCGCCCCAGCTGTGAGGGGAGGTGGAGGCGGCGCTGTGAGGGGGTGGAGAGAGAGGCGCGGCGACTCCCAGCCAGTCTAGTTACCCTCAGAACGCGGTCAGAGACGGGTGCACTGAACTCTACTCCTTACAAATGCCCAGAACGTGCCGTATACCTTGGGAATCCTTTAGAACAAGGTCACACATGAATGGCACGAAACACACAATGCACTAAACACTTCACAGAAATTCACTGTCACTGACACTGCTCAAAGTTGCTGAAATTCTTCGAGGAGAGGTGACGCACGGGAGTTGACCCAAGCGAGAGAGGAGTCCGTACGCCGGCTTTCCACAGACTTTGCACTTTCACTCGTAATTATCCAGTAAGATCGGATCACTGCGCCATGTTAGGTTCTGAATAATAAGTTCTATATACAGGAGAGAACACAAACACCTGTATAGTTTTGTAGGTTCGGTTTACTGGATAAGAGTATGTACACAAAGGGAAGCAGCACTCTCCCCGGCTAGGCTCCTGCTGGTCAACTGCTATAGGCGACGTATGGCAAGTGATACATTAGCAGCTTCCATACGTCGCCAGGCACATTAATTAAGCGTGTGGGGTATGGTAATAACATTGCCACACGCTGCTAGCTAGGCTGAATAAATAATACATAAATGGAGCACATACATAATATACATACATGATATATAATCCAGCATACATAATATACATACAGTAACAGTTGTGTTATATAATGTTGTTCACCTGCACAACACTCACACTGCGGTAACAGTTGTGTTATATAATGGTGTTCACCTGCACAACACTCACACTGCGGTAACAGTTGTGTTATATAATGGTGTTCACCTGCACAACACTCACACTGCGGTAACAATTGTGTTATATAATGGTGTTCACCTGCACAACACTCACACTGCGGTAACAATTGTGTTATATAATGTTGTTCACCTGCACAACACTCACACTGCGGTAACAGTTGTGTTATATAATGGTGTTCACCTGCACAACACTCACACTGCGGTAACAGTTGTGTTATATAATGTTGTTCACCTGCACAACACTCACACTGCGGTAACAGTTGTGTTATATAATGGTGTTCACCTGCACAACACTCACACTGCAGTAACAGTTGTGTTATATAATGTTGTTCACCTGCACAACACTCACACTGCAGTAACAGTTGTGTTATATAATGGTGTTCATCTGCACAACACTCACACTGCGGTAACAGATCTCAAGTTACCTTATAAACACGGTGAATCAGAACATCGGACGTCATTAATGGTAACTTAATGATGTATAATGCCTCCCATGGCTCCTCCATCCATCAACTCTTGAAGGATGGACTGCCAAATAGCCTTACTTAATGGCATGTAAGATTGCCAATTAGTCAAGGCTATACTGCCAGCGAGAAACAACATCTATCAAAACTTTTCTTTCCGAAATACTGGTTAATTATTGGTATAAAAAATTGTTTGTGGGTCGTATTTTATGATGGGCAGCAGCAGCAGCAGCAGGACCGTGGCGGCCGGCAGCGGTGGGTGTGTGCTTGGTGAGCTCTATGTTTTTCATCTAAAATCAACCAGCCCGAATCCAAGAAATTATTATTCGTGAGTGCGTAGTACATGAAGTGATCACAACTGTGGATGTTGCTGGTAATTATTGAAGAACTGGCTGACTCTCGCAAGGTGCCACTGTGTCAGTGCCATAGAGGGCTGTGGATTGTAATATGAGTCAGTCAAGTGTCCTAGCATCCCCCGCCTCATCCCTCGTCCACCCGCCCCCCACTACCTGCCTCCTCAATTCCCCACGGCCTTCTTGCCAACATTTACAACCTCACTATTGCCAACATATCTGATATGGTATATGAAATTAATGGATGCCATCACATATTAACACAGTTAAAGCACTGCCAGTTGTTTGCCATTCACAGTAAAGTCAATAAACAGTGCGGAATCATGTATCACACTCGACAGTCACTCACTCTCACAGCAATGAAAGAAATCTATCATGATCCTGTCTACCAACACCTGATACACTGTCACACACTATGGGGGCCTCTGGTTCTTCAAAAACACAATCCCTGGTCACTGCACAAAAGAGAGTTGTACGGACAATGACCTACTTGAAAAAACAGCTCACACAAACGAGAAATTTGCTACATTGAAAACTTTAAAATTCGAAGATATTAACACCTACTGCTGTGCCCTCTTTGTTTACAAATCTATCAATCACTTGCTTGACAATAATTATTCCCAGTTCCGGAATAATCAGAGATACAACTTAAGGCACCCAGAGCTACTCTCAGTCCCAGACCTCCATAAAATATCATGGTGGGAAGGTGTGGAACAACTTACCCCCACCCATCCGAGCAAAGACTACTCTCCCTTCCTTTCAATCATCTCTTAAAAAATATCTATTGTCTAAGTATTACTATTTCTTGTAACACCTACTATATTTACAGTATCTGCTTTTATTGTACCATCAAAATCGTTTGATCGGAAATTATCATGTAAATAGATAAGTAAATACCATTGCAATAAACATAATTGCCAACTAGTCATAATCCTGACAGCTCTGTCCTCTTGTTCAACCTTATTACTGTACAACCCATGTTGTACTGCTCTCCCATTATACTTATGTTTTTCAATTCCACTGTAATTTATGTATAAAAAAATAAATAAATAAATATTGAAGTGATAATCGTGGTGACATAATGAGATGTTCTTATTTCCACCATGCTATTGTACTATTCCAGATGATACTAAATGTTGCATAATACTTCCTTGAGATAAATGTATAGTATATATCAGGTGCCTAAAAGAGAGCTCAGGTTCTCAACTGGCTCAGCCATGTTAATATTGTTATTATTATCCACTCTGTACCTGTGTTTTTCTGGCTAAATAAACTGTTTCAATTCAATTCAATTTGTGTGTACACACCCTGGAGTGGCCAGGCCTTAACCACAAGAAACCGCCTCCCCTCTCTCCCTCAGATCATACCTCCCCCTCCCATCATCCCCAATCCTACCACATTCCTCTGTAGTCTGGGTGGAACACCATGGTGGGTAACTGTCAGGGCATCTGTTTTGGCCTGTACCAAAAGTGTACAAACTGTATATATGTGTTAGAAATGACCGATGTTGTTTTGCTAGTAGGAAAGGGACCAGCTGTCAGAATCCCTTGGGCACTGGTAGGATGTGTCATACGGAGGCGAATTTTTTTTTTTGAGTTTGAAAAATCGGCCCATGGTAATAATGATGTAGTTCTATGTGCAGAATCATGTGATATCTTCAAATTTGAAAAGTTTTTATTTTTTGCTATGTAAATTTTAATTTATGAATCTTATGAAAATTCAGTATTCCCACCCTTTTACCAACACCACTAAATAGCTTATTTAAAGTAAAGTAAATGTATCAGGTTAATTTATTAGGATGAAAGTGATCCAGAATAGTGAAACGAATGATCTTGACACATTTATTGAATTTAATATTCCTTTAGAAAACAAAATCATCAAATACAAAAACCGGTTTTACTACTACGACCCGGTGTTGCTGCACACCATAGAAAACATGTCTTTCTTGCTTCTGTTTCTACTCATCACCTCCCTGCTGACCACGTGAGCTCGGATGTAGCCTTCCCTCCTCTCCTGGCTGTACACGTGACTGCTGGCCTCGCTCACTTGCTGTACACAACTCTCTATACTCTGGGTGTGCGAGGGCCAGGCAGGGACATGCATGGGGTTGTCCAGGAAAGCTCTGACTTGAACAAGGTGAGGCTGCAGGTAAGAGGGGGCTCACTGCCAGCCTGGATGTTATCCAGATCTATGAGATCAGTGAGGGCCTTGGCACCTAGATTGACTTCAGGAGTCTTCCTGACCCTGAAGGAATCGTCACCAACTGATTCGTCATGCCCAGATCCTCTCATAAGTCTCATATCCAAGATCTTTTTGACTGCCACTCTTCTCTCCTCCTCATCCTTACTGCAGAGCATTGTCTACAGAACTGCCTCGGGATGAGCATACCAGGAAGATCTCCTCACAGTCTGCTCCACAATCTGAACAACCTTCCTTGGCTGACTCCTCAGGAGCTCAAGCTGGAAGAGAACATGCCTCGGACCTTCGGAGAACGATGACTTGACCTTAGTGTTGAACCAATTTGGCAAGTAGACACTCACGATGAATTGGACAATAAGTCTCAGGTTGTGAAGCTGGTTCCCTTTCAGTTTATGATGAGCGACCCAAATTCTGCAGAACCTGAGAGCCGTTGTGAGCCACCTAGAATGTGAGACTGGACCTATCTGCAGGTAAGCAAGTCTATCAGGCATAACCCCAGTTTTGATGGCATTGCAAATCATGTAACCATAGTACTGGTCAGTACTCAGGTCGTCAATGACAGTATGTGCGAGCTCAACGAGTGGAGGGCCAACTGTGATTTTTTCAAAGCTCGGATTTATTTCTAACTCAGTGGCAGAGTCCAGCATCTTGCCAAGAGGACCAGACCATCAGTTGTTTGAAAGAGTCTTGCCATCCAGCTCCTGGATCAGATGTCTGAGTGGCAACTCGTTGGTGTGGAGGTCACAAACAATCCAGACCAGCTTCCTCCCAATCTTCCGCTCTATCCACTGTATGACCCCCCTTGCCACCCTGTGTTCGTGTTGGTGCTGTCCCCTCCAATGGCCTGCAGGGTCTGGTCTACGTTCCTCTCTCTGAGCCGGTTCACAATGTTATCTGCCACTATCTCAGCTGGTTTCCTGATGTCATCTTTCTCTGGAGTGAAATGCCACAAATACTTCCCTCCTGGTTCACTGCAGCAGGAGTAGTGTTCCTCCTTCACCATGGCAGGGAACAACTTGTCAGAATCTCCAACTTTCATGAACACTTTAGTGTCATCCCTTCTCCCATCAAAGAACAAACAATTGATTCCATTTTCTCTTATCCCCTTATCAAACTCCTCTTCTAGGTTACTGACAAGTTTCTCCTGAGCTCTCCTTACTTTGTTATGATCTATCACCAGGTGAACATCATCAGGTGTTATCAAACCACCGTCAATCCAGGCAGCTGTTGCTATCTCTGCAGTCTCTCTGAGACCAGTGTGGTTGTCGCATGCTGGCCAGAGCTATGCTCGGGATATCTTTCCTATTTCGAATCTTATGCATTGGAAGGTTTGGGATCATTATTTTCTGGGTTAGGGACAAAGTCACCATTCTCCTGGTCAGCACTCGGATCAGCCATGGGGAAGTCATTAAACTCTGAATCAGCTTGACTCCAATCATCGGCATTTTTTACCTCACCCTGGGCCTTCTCAAGTCTCTTTTCCTCGGCAACTCTTCTCCTCTTCTGTCTCTCTGTGGCAGCCTCCTGTCTCTTGGACTCCGGAATATCTTGGCTAGAAATCATGAGAGCCCCTATACTGCCAGTCTTCTCTCTCTGTGCTTTGACAAATGCCAGTTCGATCATCAGGGACCTTCATTTCACGTTTGCAAGTACAGGAGATGTGGGCCTCGGATTTACAATCACGATCGCATCCAAACTCAGGACAGAGAACAATTGGGCACTTGCAAGTAATTATGTCAAATAACTGGTCCAGTTGCTTGGCAAAGCTGTCCTTAACTGCAAGTTTTCCTCTCCCAAGAGAGATATCTCTTGCCTTTTCCCAACTGGCTAGCAGTCTCTCACTAATCTTCTTCTGACTTGTTATGACTGGAGGCTTGAACTGAGCGTTAGCCAGAGTGTACTGTGCCAAGACAGCTTTGGTCATATCACTGGCAATGTCTTTGTTTGTGTAAGTTCTTTGGTTCTTTTCACTGAGTTGCCTGATTAAAACACCGTATCTCAAAGCATCTCTCAATGTAGGCAACTCCGACTTCAGGAGCTCTCTCCCAGACCCAAGATAGTGACTGAGATGACTGGATTTTTGGTTCCTCGTCCTGACACAAGCAGCCATCGCAAATATTATCAACTTATAAATGCATCAGAATCTGAAACAGAAAAAAATATTGTTAGTTGGGTTGTTAAAGAATGAAGTCAGAAAGCAATGTTCACTATTTAATTGTAATGCACTAATGCAGCTGTACGTTAGATTTTCGATAAATTTCACGCTAAAATTTACCTAGCAAAAGGTTGCAAAATATTGAAACTGAAATTATTTTCTGTTTATATACACTAAAATCTACCAAAAAAGTGATGGGCCATTAGTTTT
Organism: Homarus gammarus; assembly: GCA_958450375.1. Lineage (NCBI taxonomy): Eukaryota > Metazoa > Arthropoda > Malacostraca > Decapoda > Nephropidae > Homarus > Homarus gammarus. Next base: position 25,584 of record CAUDMG010003109.1, read on the forward strand.
AGCTGATCATCCCTCCTATGACACACCTTATTGGGCAGGGATTCGTCGCGCGAGGACGACATCCTGACGATAGCAATGAACCCACTCAGTCTGAAAATGCTGGACTGAAAAGAGGAAATGTACATGAAATGAATGACACACAGTCAACACATTGGAAAAGCATGTCGGGGGAAGGGGCAGAGACGTGGGTCAAAGACGCCTACTCAGAAGTTGTCTGGTGGTCCCCAACTAATCTCTTTGAACCAAAGAAATAATCAGGGAGATGACTCGACTCATACATAATTGCACTCACGATAGCTCCCAGGCCCCAATATCTCTCCATATACTGGCAATAATACCCCATCTATTCTGCCAGAGAACACGAACAAGGAGTAAGTGCAAGAGAAATGTGGCAGCAATGAAGAGAAGACTGACAATGTAGCCGAATGGGGCTCCTGATGATCAAATTCCAGGGTAACTATGACCCTCCAAACGCCGTCCTGTTCGAGAAAATGGCAGGGGGAGGGGGATGGTAAGGGAAAAACACTGAGGACACAGGGAGGGGCCGGCTCTTCAGGTCTAGATGCAGACAGGTGGAGAGTCATCTTCAGCACTTACAAGTTTGGCGACGCAACAAGTGATCTCTGCAGCGCCACCGATGCTCTTGCAAGAAAGATGGCAACCTCTTGCTGCCACCACCTACAAGCTCTAACGGCCATCCACCTCATCCCCTTGGACAAAAATCCAGGATGTAGAACGAACATTACCCATTAAGACTGTTTGTATTAGGAATGACCAATATTTTCTGGGCCAATTGAAACAATTTGCAATTTTCTCAAATTGTAGGAGAAATTCTTCAGGATCAATATCTTGAAAATGAGGTACAAGTTTCACATGCTGTGTAATATTAAAGGCTTTCCTAATATTTCTTCTATCCTCCTCCTCCTCATCCTCCTCCTCCTCCTCCTCCTCAGTATTCAAATTAAGCTGAGCTTTTTTTTTCTCAAGAAATGTTAACTGAAATTCTCTCTCTCTCTCTCTCTCTCTCTCTCTCTCTCTCTCTCTCTCTCTCTCTCTCTCTCTCTCTGCCCTCTTTTTTTCTCTTTAAACTTTTCCCTCTCTAGCTCCAGTTCCAATATTCTACCAGCAGGATTCTTAGAATCATCCTCTAACTAACACAATGATAAAGCGAACTCTTCAAGTACCGGTGTTTTTATAAGGCGTAAAACAGTATTTTTCACTTCAAACTTTCTCCAGTCTGTTTAATTTTGGCCCCATACTCTCCAGCCAATTTAATCCAATCCTCTTTCCTAACATTCTTCTGCACTTAAATGTTCCCTTTTGTCCTGTCTTCACGCAACTCAAACTAATAACGGATCAGATATTGATTAATCACAAAATGTATTTAATAAGAAATAACTTGTTCACTGATTAATACTTTAACAATATAAAAAATAACTCCTAGGACTGGCCCCCATTTCCTGTTATACCACCACTCCTCTTCATCAAGAATTTGCCACTAGTCAAATAAGAGGTGAGGCTTGATCGTGAACGCATATAGAAACAAACCCCTGCCACTGGTGGTCACAACAACAAGCAGGGTAAACACTATAATGACTTATATTATATCCACCAGGTTCTTAATAAGCTTCAGATTAACTCTTATTGAAGAGGAATCATATACTTCATAATTTCTTAATATAAGAAAATTAGGGAATGTATTTACAGAGAGGTAAAATAACAAATTAAATACAAACAATCACAGCCTAAATTAACCTAAACACTAACCTCAGCCTTACCATTCACGTGAACAGTACAAGATAAACCACTTATCTTCCTATAATTATATCCTGAGTCCAGACCAACTATACCACACTTGGACCACACTCTCACTCGCAAGGCTCGTCTGCCTTTCACCACTCACTGGCTGAGCTGGTGGACCAGTGACCCCCACAGTGCTGATACCATGCTGCCAATATCAAACTATTTTACCTAACTCATACACAACATAGACTGATTTTCTTAATACATACCCACAAAGTAGTATAAAATATATTCTTATTTCTAAATTCAATATATATTCAGTGCCACATGACAGTGGCAAGAAATTTAATACATCAATAAATCTTAAATCATATTTTTGTACTGTACAAGACACTGAGTGTGAGGTAACTGGCTGAGCTGACTGAGCATTGTTGTTGTTTATTGGTCATCAACATCTGTGGTCATTACGATCGTAGTCTTGTTCTTTTGCTATTTTTTTTTTTTTTTTGGCACTTTACACTACTTTTCCTTCTGCAGGGATGTGATTTCTACGTTTTTCTTTCCGGTTTTCCGCTTTTTTCCAACGTTTTAGGCGATCCACGTGAATCGCATAGATCCGTCGATATATATATATATATATATATATATATATATATATATATTTCATTAGCCCATAAAGCAGTCCTAGACTTTATGGGGTTATGACCATGACGAGAGAAATGTTTGACAATAAATAACAATATTTGACTCTCTATGGTCGATGGGTCTGCCGCGCGATGACAAGGAGCCAGTATAGTGAGTATAGCGGCCGTACTCTACATGTTCATGCATTACATCATACGAATGTACTCTAATTCTCATTGGCTTAGTTTTGCTTGTTTTGAATTCCATTTTTCGATCAATGACGTCATACAACGCCACTATAAGAAGCGTCATAATACTGTATAACCCTCCACCCTAGCCACTCTCCCCCACCAGCGGTGAAGGGGGAGGGCTAAGCATTTTTCATTATAACTAAGTTTCTATAATCATTTTACACTTTCTGATGATACCAATTTGTTCTATAACCCATAGTTGTATAGGCAACTCAGTAGGGCGTGTGTGTGTGTGTGTGTGTCCCCCAAGGGGTCAGGGCTGTAGGGTATGTGTGTGTCCCCCAGGGAGTCAGGACTGTAGGGCATGTGTTTGCCCCCCAGGAGGGGGACCCTATGATGTGTAGGAACATAAAACTCTCCAGCAGTAGGTATAGAAGCATGATAAGGAGTTGAGGTTGCAGCATAAGAACATAAGAAAATAAGGAGTCTGCAATTGGCCGGTTGGCCTATGCATGGCAGCTCCTGTCGAGAGTTACTACCACTCTCTATCATCCATGAATCTATCTAGCCTCCTTTTAAAACTTTCGAGCGATCCAGCACTTACTACAAAGTTGCTAAGCTTGTTCCACTCGTCCACTACCCTATTTGTGAACCAGTTCCTTCCTATCTCCCTCCTAAACCTAAACTTATCCAACTTAAATCCGTTGCTACGAGTCCTATCCTGCTCGGATATTATAAGAACTTTATCTATATCCCCTTTATTGATTCCTTTCACCCACTTAAATACTTCTATCATATCTCCCCGCACTCTTCGTCTTTCTAGGGAATGCATGTTTAGTTTCTTTAACCTATCTTGATATGGAAGGTTCCTAAGTCCCGGAATCATTTTCGTCAGTCTTCGCTGCACCGACTCCAGTGAATTATATCCATTCTATAATAATGGCACCAGAACTGAACCGCATAATCGAGGTGCGGCCTGACTAACGCAAGATATAGTTGCAATAAGACCTCTGCACTCTTATTACTTACACTTCTCGATATAAAACCTAATACTCTGTTTGCCTTATTTCGAACATTAACGCACTGTTTTCTAGGCCGTAGGTCCGGGCTTACAAGTACCCCTAAGTCTCTTTCACAAGTCGACCTTTCTAAGTTGATGTTGTTAAGGCTGTATACATTGACAGTATTTGTTCTTCCAATATTAAGTACGCTGCACTTGCTGGTGTTGAAGAAAATAGGAAATATTTATTAAAGAAACACTTAGAATCAAAGAATAACAGAGTGTGAGGAAATGGCTCAAGATCAAGGAGAGCAGAGAGGCCTTCCAGCAACAAAAACAGAAGCGTTCACTCTCCCTGAAATGCTAGCCGATGCAATTAAACTAAGAATAAAACAAAACCAAATGAATGAATATTACATGAGGAAGAAAACTAAATATTTTGTTTGTATATATCATGTTGAAGCCCCAGCTTTTTTTTTTTTTTTTTTTTTTTTACGGGGATTAGCCACCCGGGCACAGGTCATTGACCCACATCGGGTAATACTACTACTACTACTACTACTTTTTTTTTCAAACGTGGCCTCCAGCCTCCCCCAATAGCCACACCTTCGCCGCCAATTTAGTACCTTAATATTAAATATCCTAATACATACTACTACTGCTACTACTACTACTACTACTACTACTACCACTACTACTACTAATAATAATAATAAAAATAATAACAAAATCTCATAAAAAAGATCAATAGTAAGAAACGATGTACTGCATGAACAGTATGTTGTGTTGTCAAAATAAGAAAAACACTTGAGACCCTGCAACTGTTTGTAAATGAGGCATAAAGTCAGATCAGCAACCTGGGACTTGGTCACAATTTTCGTGATGCCTTATGGCAGCAGGGTCTACCATTAGACAACACATTATGCTTCCAATATCTTCCCAGGCGGTAGTACCTCCCTGTTTGATAGTTACCTCCTACCTGCTGGTGCATTAGAGATAAATCCCTTTGGCAAGTATTAAATTCTGAATTCTCACACAATTCAGTAAGAAAAAGCTTGTCTTTTAGTTTATCTTCTCTCAATAATGGTGCACAATTAAAAATATTTAACAAATTCAAGGTTAGTAACAACATAATTTGTAAAGGAATTATTAAGACTAAAAGCATGAAAAATATTGTTGCAGTAAACATACACGTTTGATTTTGGGTACTGTGTATTTTAACTGTTAGGTGCTCATGAAATGGATGACAATGTGAGAAATAAAACTAAATATGGTAAAAACTTTCCGGGTAGGTGTTTCCCTGGACCACCTAGCTCAAAAAAAAAATCTGGATTTTTATTTCAAGACTCAATCACATCCCTGTTTCTGGTCTTCTAGTTCTTGTAATGAATCGTAGTGATCTTCAACTCCGTAAGTCTCACTGTTAACATCTATTTCTTGTTGGTCTTCATTGGTTTTCTTTTCTTCTCTCTTGTTTTTTTGTTCTTGTAACTCTTTTCTCCTTTCGTCACTATACAAAGAGAGCCTTCTCGTAGCTAAGTTGGTTCTGGATTCGCAGCTTAGCTCCCTGCACTCCTCCCTCCAAGTGGGACACTCACGGTCGGAGGAGGAATGAGGACAGCCTCAGCGCTGACATCTTTAGCACCTGGTTGGTCTTGAAATGTCTAACTTTTTTGGAATGGTACACCACCCCAGTAAAACCTCGTTGGGAAACTCGTATAGGAAACCGACCACGGCAGAGGTGGCTCCCCCGTCGGGTTTTGGAAGTTTCCACTGGACGACTATGTTCCCAAGCAGTTATTCTATTTCATTTGTCTTCATATGTTCTAGTTCGGTGTGAAACATGACCCCCACACCGCGTTGTCCTTTATGTCGACGCGCATCTTAATTGGAACGTCGTTGATGGCCTGGATGTTTATTCAACTAGGGCAGCTGTCCCTAGTCAGAGATGGTGATCACAAGGCCACCACTACGGACAGCATTTAACACCTCCTTTATCCCTTCAGAGGTGAAAAACCGTTTGAGGACGAATATGTTTAGCTTGTCAAGAGGGGTGGGAGATGGAGGATAGAGCCTCACAGTCTTCACTTGCTTCCAAAAGATCTCCATGGCTGGTCTCGCTGAGGCCTTGTCTGGGAATCTGTCTGAGCGTTAAACTGGACGCGTCATTCTGATGGCCCTGTGTCCTAACACAAACACGACGTCAAGGATCAGTTGTAGAGCAAACATTTCAAACTTAAAATAATTTATGAAATACTACATGCAGTGAAGGGATCATTAAATACAAGGTTGCGTGTTGTCTAGCTGGCATATGTGATTCACCTTTAAACAACACTGGAGCTCTCTGTTTGGGAACCTAAACCTTCATATTCGTAGCTTTAGTTTGACAAATGACTTTAATTTTTTTTACATAGACCAGTAACATAATACAGTACTAGGGCTTCTGAATGGCATGAACTTAAAACAACTTGAACAGAATTTTAATAGCTATAACACCCTAAATTCCCCTTTGAGTCGGAACTTGATATAATGGTGGCGGTCGATGCCTTGAATAAAGCGGGATGGAAGGGTAATCAGATTTTTTCCCAGGTAGGTGAAAGTTAACAGCTCCTCCGATGACCGTAACACACCACAACACATCACACACCAAGTATGTCCAAGTCATTTTTTTTATATCAGATATTGTTTTGTTTTTTTGTATTTACTCGTGAATTTTACGTACGTCTCCGCTAACTGAGAAAGTCGCCGTTATCTCCCGTATTGAAGATGTGGATCACTGTATAAAGTCACTGGAAATTTTCTTGTTCCAGTGATTTTGTAGACAGTGACTTAAGTTTATCCTTAATTCAATTAAATTTCGAATTTTTTTAAATTCTGTAGTCCATTATCACATGATCTTTTAAGTCACGTTTCATTCCAGCTTCAGGCATCCTTTTAGAACTGACTTGTTGTCCAGTGTTTCTTGTGATTACCAAAGATCGGATCTAAAGTGTATCACAATGTGCAAGTCTTTTTCATTGTACTTTTCTCAATACGCGACTGAATCTAGATTCAGTCAGATCTTAATGATTCTTTCTGGAACTCGGAGAGCGTCTCTTAGTTATATAGGTCTTCCTTTAAGACATCCTTCCAGTTTGTAATGGTTTTCCTATCTCATGCGCTGGTAGTTATTTGAGGGATAAAACAATATCTCTACTTGAATTTCGTGTTTGTTTTTCAAATAAGATATATCTTGTTCACCATAGGCTCTTTAGCTTTCAGGACTGTGTGTAATGTTCTGAACCCCGGCGTCTACGACTCATGTGTGGGGTCATATCACCACACTGAAATTTGAAAATACATATCAAAAGACATGATCTAATCTCTTAGTAAAAAGAGGGAGTGAAGCAGTTGCCATACCTTCCCGCCACTGGGTGAGACTTGGCTGCTGGAGGACAATACGATGTCACTTGTGTCGTATTTCAACATTTGTTCGTTGTATCTCGTGCATAAGAAGCTTTAATTGAGCTTTTAATTGAGAAATAAACGCTTGCTTATGCTACATCATAATTTTTTTATGTAAAATAGATACACGTACTATATAAACATTTTATTAGCACCCTGAAAAGTATATTGCGTTTCCTGTTTTGTCATACTGATCATTGTTACTTTAATTATGTATAAAGAAAGAAATTCTTCCCTGAGAACTTCAATAAACTGCCCTGTTCATCTAGAGAGAATGTGTGTGTGTGTGTGTGTGTGTGTGTGTGTGTGTGTGTGTGTTCGCACACAGGCTGGTGAAATGCGTCTTGTGTGGCAGCATAATGTCAGTGTTAAGGTGCAAGCACTGCTTGCTCCCGCTCGCTTTCAGCTGCCGCCGCTGGCTAGCCCTCGTAACGAACAGGGAAGCAACTTGCATAAGTCTTCCTCTGCCAGTGCACAGCCTCTTCACCATCAACACTCCTGCTGGGCCTCCTCTTGGCAACACACAGTAACTGGGTGGCTCGTGGGCCCAGGCTAGATCATCAGGGGATCTCGGAGTAGCAGTGGGCCCAGAGGGACGGTGCATAGGCCCACTGGCATGTGGACACGTTCTGGCGCCTCCCAACCATTGCCCAGCTACGGGAGTAAACCCCGAACGAAAAATCTGCGGTGGAGCCCCCCATCAGGCAGACATGCTTACAGAGCTCGAACAAGACCCCAACGGCGGTATAGGCGGAAGAGGTGAACAACATGGGAACCCAACGATTACACCAGCGGTTGAAGGCAATGCCTGATGGACAGGCTACTAAGGCGAAACACAACAAACTGGGCTATCGGCAGTACATTGCAACTCTCCCTCTCCCTTATGCGGTCAAAAAAACACAATCAAAATCACAGATCCAAACAAAAACAAACTATACAACCTCTTATGGTCGCTGCATGGAATGCCACGACTCTTCTGGACACTGGCACAATTGAGCGTCCTGAAAGAAGAACTGCCCTTGTGGCAAAAGAGCTGGCTAGGTATAACATCAACATAGCAGCCGTCAGTGAGTCCCGGCTCCCAGACGAGGGTCAACTCACAAAACGGAGGTCTGGCTATACCTTCTTCTGGAAGGGTAAGCCTGCTGCGGAGAGAAACCGCATTTATGGAGTTCGCTTTGCCATCCGCCAACGCATCCTACACAGGCTAACTGAAAGGCCTATTGGGATCAACGAGTGCCTCTTGACGCTTCGAGTCCCACTGAATCACTCACGTCATGTCCTTTTCACCAGTGCATGTACCTCAAAACTGGTTGCAGAGGATGACATCAAGGAGGCCATTTATGCCGACCTTGACAGAGTGTTTGCCTCTATCCCCAGAGAAGACAAGGTTGTGCTCCTTGGTGACTTCAATGCCAGAGTTGGCAGAGATGCTAATATTTGGCAGGGAACCATAGGGAGAAATGGACTAGGGAAGTGTAATCTCAACGGTCTACTTCTCCTCGGCAAGTGTGCTGCACACAACCTCACTATCAATAATACCCTGTTTAGGCAGGCCGACAAGTTCAAGGATTCGTGGCAACACTTACGATCTAGACACTGACATCTCATTGACTTCATCATTGTCAGAGAAAGAGATCGCCGAGCTGTCCTCATCACCAGTGCTATGCGTGGCTCGGGCGACTGCGACACTGATCATCTGTTCGTCAGAGACAAGCTCTCACTTCACGTTGCCCCAAAACGGCGAAGGCAGCAAGCCTCCAGAAGAGGTTTTAACACTAAACGTCTGGAGGATCCATCGGTAGCACATGCTTTCAGAGAGCAGCTCAAACATGGGCTGATAAACAAGCCAACAGCAAACAACGCAAATCCCAGTGCTGAACGGGATATTCTCGACACTGTCATGACAAAACCTGCACAGAGATCCTCGACCACATCGAAAGAATACACCAGGACTGGTTTGATGAAAATGACCCGGCAATCTATGTACTCACCAATGATAAACGTGCTGCTTTAACTGACTACCAGGACAACCCTCAGGCTTGTACCAAATCTGATACCTTCCTCAGCGGAAACTTCGTAATCTAAAGAACGACAGGTTTAAGAATAAAGTATGTGAAACAAAAAAGTTTGCAGATCAGCACAAGATGCGCAAATTTTTCAAATCCACTAAAACATTTTATGGGCCGATCACAATGGCGCAGCCCCATCCTACTCACCCGATGGTAACTCCATAATTAAAGACGATGGAGGCATCCTTCAGTGCTGGAAAGAGCACTACCATTCACTGCTTAACCGAAACACCGATGAGGATGTCCTAACTATCCAGCAGGTCCCTCAGCATCCAGAGCTGACCCACCTCAGCTATCCTCCATCCTGGATGAGGTAGCTACTGCCATCAAACAGATGAAAAATAACAAAGCCTCAGGGCCTGATGGAATCCAGGCCGAGGTGTATAAAGCAAGTGGACCTCTGCTTACTAGCTGTCTCCATTCTCTCCTGGAGAATACATGGAAAAAGGAGTAAATCCCCCAAGCTCTTAAAGATGCCTCCGTCGTCAATATTTATAAGAACAATGGACACCAATCAGACTGTGGCAACTACCGCGGGATCTCGCTGCTCTCCGTAGCTGACAAGATTATCGCCCGAATCCTCCTAAATAGACTCCTTCCTGAGGCGGAAAACTTCCTCTCAGAATCTCAATGTGGTTTTAGACCATCACGTGGCACCACTGACGTGATCTATGCTGCTCGTCAGATACAGGAAAAGTGCAGAGAACAGCGTCTTGACCTGTACATGGCCTTCATCGACCTTAACAAAGCGTTCGACTCGGTCAACAAGGAAGACCTCTGGCAGACCCTCAGCCGATTCGGTTGCCCATCAAACTTCATTGCCATTGTGAGGCAACTCCACGATGGCATGAACGGCAGTATCTTGCACAAGGGCACCCAGTCTGAGTTCTTCCCCATCCAAACGGGGGTTAAACAAGGGTGTGTACTGACACAAACTCTCTTTTCCATTTTTTTGATGCCTTCCTTACTCGTGTATTAGCCCCTGTCTTATAGGCAGAGGTATTTATATACATGGGTTAATTACATTAGACTTTGTTACGACCCCAGGAGTCGTTACCCCCTCTGTACAAGTCTTGAAGCAGAAACCACGAACAAGCCTGGTTCACTCGGGTGTGTCATACGGGGGCGAATATTTTTTTTTTGAGTTTGAAAAATCGGCCCATGGTATTAATGATGTAGTTCTATGTGCAGAATCATGTGATATCTTCAACTTTGAAAAGTTTTTATTTTTTGCTAGGTAAATTTTAACTTGAAATCTTATGAAAATTCAGTATTCCCACCCTTTTACCAACACCACTAAATAGCTTATTTAAAGTAAAGTAAATGTATCAGGTTAATTTATTAGGATGAAAATGATCCAGAATAGTGAAACGAATGATCTTGACACATTTATTAAATTTAATATTCCTTTCGAAAACAAAATCATCAAATACAAAAACCGGTTTTACTACTACGACCCGGTGTTGCTGCACACCATAGAGAACATGTCTTTCTCGCTTCTGTTTCTACTCATCACCTCCCTGCTGACCACATGAGCTCGGATGTAGCCTTCTCTCCTCTCCTGGCTCTACACGTGATTGTTGGCCTCGCTCACTTGCTGTACACAACGCTCTATACTCTGGGTGTGCGAGGGCCAGGCAGGGACATGCATGGGGTTGTCCAGGAAAGCTCTGACTTGAACATTGGTGAGGCTGCAGGTAAGAGGGGGCTCACTGCCAGCCTGGATGTTATCCAGATCTATGAGATCAGTGAGGGTCTTGGCACCTAGATTGACTTCAGGAGTCTTCCTGACCTTGAAGGAATCGTCACCAACTGATTCGTCATGCCCTGATCCTCTCATAAGTCTCATATCCAAGATCTTTTTGACTGCCACTCTTCTCTCCTCCTCATCCTTACTGCAGAGCATTGTCTGCAGAACTGCCTCGGGATGAGCATACCAGGAAGATCTCCTCACAGTCTGCTCCACAATCTGAACAACCTTCCTTGGCTGACTCCTCAGGAGCTCAAGCTGGAAGAGAATATGCCTCGGACCTTCGGAGAACGATGACTTGACCTTGGTGTTGAACCAATTTGGCAAGTAGACACTCACGATGAATTGGACAATAAGTCCCAGGTTGTGAAGCTGGTTCCCTTTCAGTTTATGATGAGCGACCCAAATTCTGCAGAACCTGAGAGCCGTTGTGAGCCACCTAGAATGTGAGACTGGACCTATCTGCAGGTAAGCAAGTCTATCAGGCATGACCCCAGTTTTGATGGCACTGCAAATCATGTAACCATAGTACTGGTCAGTACTCAGGTCGTCAATGACAGTATGTGCAAGCTCAACGAGTGGAGGGCCAACTGTGATTTTTTCAAAGCTCGGATTTATTTCTAACTCAGTGGCAGAGTCCAGCATCTTGCCAAGAGGACCAGACCATCTGTTGTTTGAAAGAGTCTTGCCATCCAGCTCCTGGATCAGATGTCTGAGTGGCAACTCGTTGGTGTGGAGGTCACAAACAATCCAGACCAGCTTCCTCCCAATATTCCGCTCTATCCACTGTATGACCCCCCCTTGCCACCCTGTGTTCGTGTTGGTGCTATCCCCTCCAATGGCCTGCAGGGTCTGGTCTACGTTCCTCTCTCTGAGCCAGTTCACAATATTATCTGCCACTATCTCAGCTGGTTTCCTGATGTCATCTTTCTCTGGAGTGAAATGCCACAGATACTTCCCTCCTGGTTCACTGCAGCAGGAGTAGTGTTCCTCCTTCACCATGGCAGGGAACAACTTGTCAGAATCTCCAACTTTCATGAACACTTTAGTGTCATCCCTTCTCCCATCAAAGAACAAACAATTGATTCCATTTTCTCTTATCCCCTTATCAAACTCCTCTTCTAGGTTACTGACAAGTTTCTCCTGAGCTCTCCTTACTTTGTTATGATCTATCACCAGGTGAACATCATCAGGTGTTATCAAACCACCGTCAATCCAGGCAGCTGTTGCTATCTCTGCAGTTTCTCTGAGACCAGTGTGGTGTCGCATGCTGGCCAGAGCTATGCTCGGGATATCTTTCCTATTTCGAATCTTATGCATTGGAAGGTTTGGGATCATTATTTTCTGGGTTAGGGACAAAGTCACCATTCTCCTGGTCAGCACTCGGATCAGCCATGGGGAAGTCATTAAACTCTGAATCAGCTTGACTCCAATCATCCGCCTTTTTTACCTCACCCTGGGCCTTCTCAAGTCTCTTTTCCTCGGCAACTCTTCTCCTCTTCTGTCTCTCTGTGGCAGCCTCCTGTCTCTTGGACTCCGAAATATCTTGGCTAGAAATCATGAGAGCCCCTATACTGCCAGTCTTCTCTCTCTGTGCTTTGACAAATGCCAGTTCGATCACAGGAACCTTCAGTTCACGCTTGCAAATACAGGAGATGTGGGCCTCGGAGTTACAGTCTCGATCGCATCCAAACAATTGGGCACTTGCAAGTAATTATGTCAAATAACTGGTCCAGTTGCTTGGCAAAGCTGTCCTTAACTGCAAGTTTTTCTCTCCCAAGAGAGATATCGCTTGCCTTTTCCCAACTGGCTAGCAGTCTCTCACTAATCTTCTTCTGACTTGTTATGACTGGAGGCTTGAACTGAGCGTTAGCCAGAGTGTACTGTGCCAAGACAGCTTTGGTCATATCACTGGCAATGTCTTTGTTTGTGTAAGTTCTTTGGTTCTTTTCACTGATTTGCCTGATTAAAACACCGTATATCAAAGCATCTCTCAATGTAGGCAACTCCGACTTCAGGAGCTCTCTCCCAGACCCAAGATAGTGACTGAGATGGCTGGATTTTTGGTTCCTCGTCCTGACACAAGCAGCCATTGCAAATATTATCAACTGAAACAGAAACAGAAAAAAATATTGTTAGTTGGGTTGTTAAAGAATGAAGTCAGAAAGCAGTGTTCACTATTTAATTGTAATGCACTAATGCAGCTGTAAGTTAGATTTTCGATAAATTTTACGCTAAAATTTACCTAGCAAATGGTTGCAAAATATTGAAACTGAAATTATTTTCTGTTTATATACACTAAAATCTACCGAAAAAGTGATGGGCCATTAGTTTTAGCTGATCTTCCCTCCTATGACACACCCTACTGGTTCACCCCTATTCGAAACATTCCTGTCGCCACTCCCAAATATTGGTGGGAAGCGGGCAGGATGGCGCGAGCCAGTTGGCCACAAGCTACTCCCCTCCTCGGTTGGCTGCTCCTCTGGGACTTGACTGCTATCTTCGCTGTGGTGCCCCCTGTGTGTGTCCTCAGTGTTGGGACTCCATTCCCCTAGAGCAAAAGAAGGCTGAGTATTGATAGGGAGAATAGATTTTCTCAACCTACTCTACCGTGTGTATTGTTTCTCCCCATAAGCACGTTTCAGCCGGTTCCTCCCTCAAACACACAAGTGGAAACATAACAAGGTGGTATTGGTTGTGATGTTGGTTATTCTATTGGTAGTGATCTTGGTATACTGTAGGTATATATAGTGCTAATTTCATATTGTTTATTGTAACGTAAAATATGATCTTTTTTCTTTTGTATTACTTTGTAAGTTTTAATCTTTATCAGTAATTTGTTTAATTTTGGTTCTCTTTTTATAGACCTTCTTGGTGACAGCCCAGAAATAGGATATTTCTTTTAAGACCTGATGGTCATAACATGCAGTGGCACTTGCAATACCTAGCAGTACTGAGACCGAATGTGAATTATTACGAGTCCCAAGTTTTTCCTTTGACTATCGGGCACATTTTTTCATTCCTCTATACTTGAGATCGTAACAGACTTGTATACTCTATCACCCTCTGTAACTTTTCACTAGTTATGAGGTAGCATGTTCAGAGCACGTGTTAAGGTGTACCCAAGGGAAGTCGAGTCACTTGGTGCTGAGTCTAGCATTAAGTAACCGGTTCTCTGGCCACCTATTACGGGCAGTAGTTTAATATCACGCACTAGAGGAAGACGTTATTGAGAGCCATCGTGGATGGCTCCGTTTTCCCTCGAGGGAGGACGTCGGATATATTTCCATTTTTCCCTCGACGGGTTCCTACTCACCTCACTCAACTATCTTATCATCAACAGGACGTAATTAGCAGAGCTATATAATATAGCCTCCGTCCACATTTAACACTCATAGCTGCAGTGGTTAAGTTACGTTGTTAATCCCTTTTGAAAGTGTACATAGAACTCTTTAATAGTAAATACAAACAAAGGAACATATTGGATTTCACTACAGAAGATCCAATAAACTTTTATCTATATTTTAGTTCGTCTAGAATATAAGGTAACGTGCTTCACAAGTGATTGTTACAAGTGGTGACAACCCAGGAAGTTTCATATATGACAGCTTCACAAGTAGCTGTTATACTTATGGTAACAGTCACTTCAACAGATACACAGTTGGTAAAGATAGAGATATTTTATTCTCCCCATTACTGTGTTATACTGTTACATCTGTTACTAAGAGTTACAAATTCATTATACTCGTGCCGGCGCAAATTTAGCCAGCGGGGTGGACATCCGGTACCGGACGACCTCATCCTTGTCGCTCACACTGAACGCGACCTACAGGTGATCCTGAACACCTACGCATATGCGTATGCACATTTCGGCCTTGAAGTGAATGTACGTAAAACTCAGATTCTCTTTCGTCCTGCCCCTGGTTCAGACACACCTCCACCATCCATCCGGCATAATGGTACTATCTTCACTAATGTTACCCACTTTCGGTATCTCGACTCCCACCCATCCACCACTGCGGACATTGATGAAGAGATTCAGCATCGGATCACATGTGCATCCCAAGCCTTTGGCAGACTCCGAAACCTTGTCTTTAGCTGTAGGGAGCTGAAATAATCTACAAAGTTACACGTATATCGAGCAGTGGTCCTCCCCATCCTGCTATATGGCAGTGAGATATTGGTCACATTCAGGGTGGCACGTCAAGGCACTTGAAAACTTTCACCAACGTAGTCTACGTTCCATCCTCCGTGTTCGTTGGGAAGATGAGAGAACAAATGCCAGCATTCTTGCTGACACCAACTGTAGGAGCATCGAGGCTACCATTATCCATGAACAACTTCGCTGGACTGGCCATGTTACCCGCATGGACGACAGTAGACTGCCAAAGAAACTACTTTACATTCACCTAACGAATAGTAAGCGCAACGCCGGCGGGCAACTGAAAAGATATAAGGATAGTCTTAAAACAAACCTGAAAAAGTGCCAAATCGACCCCGCCCCTCCCCCCCACCTGGGAGACGATCACTCCACACCGTAACGCTTGGGGGATCACCACACGAGGTGGTGTTAATACCCTCGAGTTAACCCGACTGCAAACCGAGGCAGAAAGCGCCAGCACCGGATAGACGTTGCTGCCGCCCCTCCCGCACTAGTTGTAGGCCCCCACATATGCAACTTTTGTGATGGACCCTGTCGGTCCCGTATCGGCCTCTTTAGTCACCTCAAAACTCACCAACCTAGGTGACATCCTTAGTAACTCATATCATTGTATCATAGCTGAATGATCGTCATACTTAAGTCCGGATGACAGCAAAGTAGTAGTAGTGTGTGTGTGTGTGTGTGTGACAACAGCAATGAAAGAGGAAGTAAGGACTAAGGAATCGTTAGTCATTTCACCCTATGAATTGTTTTGGGATGTGACTGTAAGAAATTATGACCGAGGTAATAAGGTCAAGGATTTGTTACGAAGAGAGGATACCTTGATAATTATTTGGAGAAGGTTGGGTATTTTGTGTGTGGTGTCATCACCTGAATCAATAGTAGTTATTCTGGTGAAGGTCATCTATTTTTCTTTTGTGACAGAATGCAAAAAAATTTCAATAGTAAATGAATTAGTTAAGTCTTGATTAGTGTTTCACCCTCCCTTTCACTCTCAATTTGGTCAATGAAAAACCCAACCTAATGCCTGGCTTATTCTGCCAGCTACATAAACAAGTTACATACTGTCCAGGGGGTCTGGTGGCAGCGACCTTAAGTTAAGTAGTAAGTTAAGGATTAGTGACCCATACATCAGTCCTTGCCATATAAAACCTATCAGCAGCATTTTTCTCAGATTGAAGTTAATGCCCCTTAAACATTAGAGGTAAATTAAACCTCATGTACAAAAACACATTTTATTGTCTTATAAGAAAATACGTATTTCTGCCGTGCTTTTGAGTCAGTACAACTACCTCTACTAATGCTACTACGACGATGACGACGACGACCACTACTAAATCTAGTACTACTACTACTACGACGACAACGACGATGATTACGACTACTTCTACGAGGACGACGATGATGACTACTTCGACTACTACTACTACTACTATTACGGCGACGACGACGCCGACCGCTATTACTACTACTACTAATACTACTTTTTTTTTAGAATAGCCCCCAGCCTCCCCCAATAGCCACACCTTCGCCACCATTTTATTACCTTAATATTAAATATCCTAATACATAAGGAGCTACCCTAGCTGTGTTGAGTTAGTTGAGCCGAAGATCTATGCGGCATTCAGTGACTGTTGCCTCATAGTCAATGTCTGGGACTGCCCCTACTGCAGCTACTTCGACAACGACTGCACCCCTTACACTTCATCATACGCATGTATACTATACAATATCAGATCTTCAAAGCTTCGTACCCTAAATTTTCTTCTTGGCTTGAGATTTCAGAACGTATGTCGCGTAAGACGCAAAAAGAGGTTCTCATACTTTCTCACAACATTTCGTTCTGACTGAACATATGAGAACGTATCTGGCTCACTTAAGACACGAGTTTTTGACCATACTGTTCCATTAAATCCTCCGAGCATATCAAAATATCCTTCATAATACCAAGTAAGGATCTATGTAATAACATCAGGGTTCGGATCACCTATTGTTTAGCACCCACAGCTTATTTTACCTGATGAGTAAACATCCTAACACTACTTAGGATAGGAGAGGATAGGATAGGATAAGTGAGGTTAAGTTAGGATCGAGTAAATTTGGATAGATTGTGCTTGTTAGGTTAGGTCAGGTAAGGATACGTTAATCATAAGGTGAAATAAGTTGGGGTGACTAATCTTCAGGTTATCCGCCGACTGTATTAAATTTATACAAACATTAATCGCATCTGGGATTCTCAGATATTCGTCTGTTTAAATTTTCTCAAAAGTGGAGATGTGAGAACGTGTCTATCTATTTCACTTAAGCTAAGACAAAAATGACAGCTTTAATGGCGTCGATATTACACTAAGACTACGTCCTCTTATCTACACTCTACAGTTTAGTTAAGTACAAAGTGAACTTAAGAGCCTTGGGGGATTCGGTGTTTGTGTTTATAATTACACTGCTTTGGATCTTATTCAATGTGAATTATTAACCTCACTCATTTACATAGACAATATTTCCTCTGAAGGCGAGATAGATAGGCGGGAAAGATGGTACCTGTAAGGACGGGAGATAGACGAGACAGTTGGTAACACAGAGAGGGAGATAGATGGTACCTCTGAGGGCGGGAGAAATAGACGAGGCAGTTGGTAACACAGAGAGGGAGATAGATGGTACCTCTGAGGGCGGGAGAAATAGACGAGGCAGTTGGTAACACAGAGGGCAAGATAAACAAATGGAAAAGCTGGCCTCTAAGAGATATTGAGGTATAATGTAATACTCTGTTTACAAAGAGAAACTACTGTACAAGACTGTATGTGTGATAATGACCATCTCCCAGACCAAACTGACTCTCTCTTTGAACGCAAGTGCTTCTGGGAGAACATCTTTTAGTTACTATGGTAAGCATCTCCGTCGTGCAGATGTTGCGGGCCTCTCCCTCCTCACAGACGCTTATCTGGAGAGTTGTATCACCCTGCAGCAGGATTCCTCACTTCTTCAGATAACATCACCTCGTCGTCACTCTGGAGAGGCTTCAGAAGTTACTAATTCCAGCAGTTGGCTCCTTGTCTGGTCTGACGAAGCCTCGCTGGACAAAAGAAGGTTCTCGACCTCATATACTGGGTCTTATCGTTTTTGGTGACGTGACCTGTCTGACCACGTATTATGTACACGGCATCTTATATGGACGACGTCTTCGTGTTGGAGAAATCCTCCTCGCTTATCCTGTCTCAGAAAAGTTGGTTCGAGAAGATCCTGGTGTGTTTTGTCGGGGAGACACTGACAGGGAACACCTTAGCCGATGTTACTATACTATCAGAATAAACGTTTCCTGCTGTTCTGGATACCATTGCGCAGAAGACCTCTCCTCGTTACTCTGCCGAAGATAAACTTGGTTCTTGCCACAGATTTCACCGTCCCAGGAACTTGGTGTCCATAGCCCGGCGGAGCTTCTCCATGTTCTCCAGCAGGAGGGTGTTGGTGGGGTCGTGTGTGAGAGCAGTACTATAGTGGTCCAGCGCCAGGCTGTAGCGACCCTGAGGAGATAAGAGGAGACGGTGAACATGGAGATTATTATTATTATTATTATTATTATTATTATTATTATCATTATTATTATTATTATTATTATTATTATTATTATTATTATTATTATTATTATTATTATTATTACTATCATTATTATTATTATTATTATTATTTGTAATTATTATTATTATTATTATTATTATTATTTTATTATTATTATTATTAGTATTATTATTATTATTATTATATGTAATTATTATTATTATTATAACTAGCAGAATCGCCGCCCTCCGGGCGGCTCATCTGCTAGGCAACAATAGGACGCCACCCTCCAGGAGGCTCCACATTATCTCACTGTTCAGCCCCCAAAACTTCTTCCATCAATAGTTCATTAACGGTGTATGTAAGTTCCACCAGGTTTTTCACTACAACGGTACAGCAAAGTATATTTTTTTAGCATTAAACTGTTATTATTTTATTGTCTAATCATTACTACATATAACACCACCCATCGTCACTACATATAACATCATCCATCATCACTACATATAACACCATCCATCATCACTACAGATCGGTAAAGTAGTTTCCGAGGTTCTCGTGCGGACACACAAACAAATAAATAAACAGACAGTCAGACTTCTTTGTTTTATATATATAGATAGATATCTATATATATATATATATATATATATATATATATATATATATATATATATATATATATATATATATAATCAACGACCTCACCAGCAAGGAATCGAACCCTTGACCTACTGGGTGAGGTCGTTGATTATATGTTCAAAGTCCGCCTGTTAAATGGACTAAAAATGAAGTATATATATATATATATATATATATATATATATATATATATATATATATATATATATATATATGTATATATGTATATATATATATATATATATATATATATATATATATATATATATATATATATATATATATATATATATATATATATGCAAGTAAATCACTGTAGGTGATCATCTACATATAACAATATCCATCATCAATACATATAACATCATCCATCATCATTACATTTAACACCATCCATTATCACTACAGATCGGTAAAGTAGTTTCCGAGATTCAAGTGCGGACACACACAAAAACATACACGCCACACACAAACAAAGAGACATACTTCTTTGTTTTATATAGAGAGATCATCACTACATATAACATCATCATCATCACTACATATAACACCACCCAACATCACTACATATAACATCATCCATCATCACTACATATACTGTAACACCATCCATCATCACTACACATAACACCATCCATCATCACTACATATAACAACATCCATCATCACTACATATAACATCATCCATCATCACTACATATAACACCATCCATTATCATCACTACACATAATACCATCAATCATCACTACAGATCGGTAAAGTAGTTTCCGAGATTCTCGTGCGGACACACAAACACACAAACACACAGACATAGTTCTTTGTTTTATATATATATATATACTGTATATCGATCAGTAGTAGTAGTAGCAGTAGTAGAAGTAGTAGAAGTAGTAGTATCACCCATGGAGTCAAGCATTGCTGGAACTACCTGATGTGCACTATCCCTGATATGGAACCCCTCCTCCACCCTCTGGAAGAAGCTATCAGTGTCAATTTAATTTCCAAATTAGTGAATCATCTTCACTTAACCCCAGCAAAAAGAGCGGAGGAATGGGATTGAACAATCCAGAGGAGATTACTGCCACCGAACATCAAAACTCAGTTAAGCTCACGGCAGCCCCCACGGACCACATAATAGCTCAAAACGAAACAGAGGAGGTGGATACCAATGAAGTAAACAAGATTCGAAGGTCCATTATGACAGAATGACAGCACGGCCAAAGTGATAAGTTGCAGCAACTGTTGCTGCAAGTACCAGAAAATTTGAAAAAAAAGTAGCTATAGAGCAGGAGGTGGGCGCCTCGAACTGGTTAACTACGTTACCGATAAGGGCAAATGGTTTCAGTCTCAATAAACAAGAATTTTCAGATGCCAATGCTCTAAGGCACGGTAGGCCAGTTGAAGGTTTGCCCTCCCAATCCGTGTGTGGCTCTTCCTATGATGTTGATCACGCCATGGTATGCAAGAAAGGGGGATTCATATGCATGAGGCATGACGAAGTAAGGGATTTCACAGCAAATATGTTGAGGGAAATCTGGCTTGATGTCAGGGTAGAAACAACCCTCCTTCCATTGGACGGTGAGATTTTCCAACTTAAGACTTCAAACACATCTAACGAAGCCCGTGTTGACGTCAGTGCTCGAGGATTCTGGACATGGGGACAGCGAGCCTTCTTTGACATCAGGATTTTTGTTCCCATGGCCGCATGTCACTGTAACTTAGCTCTCGATGCTACACACAGGAGGAACGAGAACGACATGATAAGGGCATATGGGGAGAGAATTCAGAACGTTGATCAAGGCAGCTTCACTCCTCTAGTGTTCACAACCTCTGGTGGGATGAGACCAAGTGCAAGATGCTTCTACGCCAGACTCGCAGAGGTGAAATTCGAACAGAAGCAGCAGCTCAGATGCTATGTTACAGCCTGGATGAGATGTCGACTGTCCTTCTCTCTCCTTAGGTCGGCTTTGCTCTGCCTCAGGGGAACGAGAGCATCGGCCCCAAAGCCGACAACAATTGCAGATATTGACTATGAGGCAACAGTCACTGAATGCCGCATAGTTCTGCCGCTCAATTAACTCAACACAGCTAAGATAGTTACTTATGTATTAGGATATTTAATTTTAAGGTAATAAAATGGCGGCGAAGGTATGGCTATAGGGGAGGACGGAGGCCATTAAAAAAAAAGTAGTAGTAGTATCAGTTGTACCTGTGTGTGGTAGATGGCCCCAAGGTTCAGGTGGGCCCGGGAGAGACCTGGTTCCATCCTAACAGCCAGCTGGTAACTCTGTGAGATATAGAGAGACGTGAGCCAGCCGGTAATGGTGAGAGATATATGAAGAGATAGTAGATGAAGGTCAGAGATAGATTGAAAGATATTTGATGAATGTGAGAGATAGATGGAGAGATAGTAGATGATGGTGAGAGAATATGTAGAGAGAATTGATGAATGTAAGGGAAAGATGGAAAGATAGAAGATGAAGGTGAGAGATAGATAGATAGATAGTTGATGAAAGTGAGAGACTGATGGAGAGATAGTAGATGGAGGTGAAAGATAGAAGGGGAGATAGTTGATGAAGGTGTGATTATGGGGGTGAGGTAAATAGAGACTGAGACGGAAGAAACAGAAAGACAAAGAGACAGATGGTGAGATAGAGAAATGAAACAGCAAGGAAGTATGAAGATGAGAGAGATAGAGACAATACCATACAGTCACTGTGATCTCTATAGGTGAGAGATACCGTGTGATGTCTCTTTAGTAAGACAGAAAGAGAAAGATACAGAAAATATAGCATGCACTATATCTCCTAGTAAGAGACATGGACAAGATAAATATGAGACACTACGTAATAACCTGACTATTGTGGACTTGACCTCACCTTCCTCTCCTGTATATATATTTGCCTTGTTATGTATTTCTCCTTAGTCTGTACTCACCCCTGAAGATGCGAATTACACGAAAGCGCTTGTGAACTTCGTGTTTTCTTTTTCCTTGTGGTTATCAGCATATATAAATATAAATATATTTATATATATATATATATATATATATATATATATATATATATATATATATATATATATATATATATATTTATATATATATATATACATCCTTCAGGTCAGAGATATATCTTATCACAGTAAATCAGATTATCATGTAAATTTAACAATTTTTTTTTCAATTTTTGTCGACAGAAACTAATTTGTATTAAAACTTTTACTTATTTTGCGAGATTATTAATTAAGTAAATAGTCGAGTAAAAATACTGTATGTCCCCACCACCTCCTTCCCACCACCGCTCCCCACCACTCCTCACCGTCCTCCCCACCACTCCTCCCCGTCTTCCCCACTGCTCCTCCCCACCATCCTCTCCACCTCTTCTCACCCTCATCTCCTCCATCTTCCCCACCATCCTCCCCACCATCCTCCCTACAACCCTTCCCCACCATCCTCTACACCACTTCTCACCTCTCCTCCCCACCATCCTCCCCACTCATCCCCACCTCTCCTCCCCACCATCATCTTCACCACTCCTCTGCACTACTCCCCACCACTCCTCCCCACACTCCTGCCCACCAATCCTTCCCACCACTCCTCTCCACCACTACCTCCACACCACTCCTCCCCAGCACTCCTCCCCATCACTCCCCACCACTCTTCCCCACCACTACTCCCAACCACTACCTCCACACAACTCCTCCCTAGCACTCCTCCCCATCACCCCACCACTCCTTCCCACAACTACTCCCCACCACTGCCTCCCCACCACTCCTCCCTAGCACTCCTTCCCATCACTCCCCACCACTCCTCCCCACCACCCCCCACCACTCCCCACCACTCATCCCCCAACACTCCTCCCGACCACTCCTCGTCACCACTCCCTACCACTCCTCCCCACCACTCCTCCCTACAACTCCCCACCACTGTTCCCCACCACTCCTCCCAACCACTCCCCACCACTCCTCCCCACCACTCCTCCCCACCATCCTTCCTAGCACTCCCCACTACTCCTCCCCACCACTCCTCCCCACTCCTCCACACCACTTCTCCCCACCACTCCTTCCCACCACTCCCCACCACTCCTCCCCACCACTCC
Organism: Homarus gammarus; assembly: GCA_958450375.1. Lineage (NCBI taxonomy): Eukaryota > Metazoa > Arthropoda > Malacostraca > Decapoda > Nephropidae > Homarus > Homarus gammarus. The sequence goes on from CAUDMG010003109.1 coordinate 48,868, forward strand.
TCCCCACCATCTCGCCATCACTCCCCACCACTCTTCCCCACAACTCCCCACCACTCCTCCCCACCAATCCCCACCACTCCTCCCCACCATCCATCCTATCCACTCCCCACCACTCCTCCCCATCACCATTCCTCACCATTCACCCAACCATCCTCCCTGCCATCCTTCCCCACCACCACTCCTCCCAACCACCCCCCACCACTACTCCCCACCACTTCCCACCAATAATCCCCACTGCTTCCCACCACTCCTCCTCACCACTCTTCCCCACCACTCCCCACCACTCCTCCCCATCACCATTCCTCACCATTCACCCAACCATCCTCCCTGCCATCCATCCCCACCACCACTCCTCCACACCACTCCCCACCACTCCTCCCCACCACTCCACCACCACCACACCTCCCAACCACTCTCCACCACCACTCTTCACCACTCCTCCCCACCACTCCCCACCACTCCTCCCCACCACTCCCCACCCTTCCTCCTTACCACTCCCCACCTCCAGCAGTATTATTGTACCAATACCGAAATCAGGACAGCCTGATGCTTTTCGTCCCATATCACTAACCAGCTGCCTGTGTAAATCCTTTGAGAGGATGGTTCTTGGCAGACTCTTATATAGAATCAGAGAACACATGTCTCCTAACATAAATGGCTTCACCCATGGAAAAGGTGTACATAATTGCATCACCACATTCCTAACTGTGCATGGTGATGAAAGGCACAGATACACCACATTTCTTGACCTAAGAGCTGCATTTGATATTGCCAATAGGCAACTGATATTGTACGAACTAGCCAAAATGGATATAGGAGGTAGGCTGTTACACTGGATAAGTGGTTACCTAACCAACAGAAGGGCTGCTGCATTGTTTCAGGGTTACAAAAGTGAAGTTAAAGATATGCAACTTGGTACCCCTCAAGGTGGAGTACTTAGCCCCACTTTGTTCAATGTTCTTATGAATGCATCATTAAATTTAATACCAGACAACCCCAGCACTATCTGAATCAGCTATGCTGATGGTATTCTTATACATACTAAAACTCATCGTGAAATGCAAACCACCCTGAACCATGTATACGCAGCCTATGAGAACCTCGGTCTTATTATCTCCATTGAGAAAACTAAGGTGTTCAACAAACAAGCTGGTAACCGCAAACGCGGCCCCGCCAAGTTCAAGATAGGTAACAACACTATTGACTATGTTTCTTCTTTTAAATATCTTGGTGTTTCCGTCCCATGTACCCTACCTGCCATACAACAGCTAACCCGCCAATGTACTGACAGACTGAGACCTCTTAGAAGTGTAGCGGGGTACAGCCCGCACTATGGTGCTAATATTAGAATCGTTAAAACAATGTACCTAGGCTATGAAAGATCTCTGATAGATTACCACGCACCAGCCCTGGTCATTCGTGACGGGAAAGGCGTTGACAAGCTCGAGAAACTGCAAAATAAAGCCCTCAGAATTATCCTAGGATGTCCCATGAGCACTAAAGTACTTAATATGAGGCAAGAACTAGGTATACCCAGTGTTAAAGACAGAATAATTGAAGTCAACCTCATGATAGCCCTGAGGCTTCTGCGTGGTGATCCAAATAACATTGTTTCCTTAAAATTGCTAGAATGTATGAACCATGGGACTACTGAGTCTAAATGGATCCAAACTACAGCTGCACATATGAAGATGTTTGGACTAGATCACCTGTACAAAGTTGAGACACAACAGCGCTTCCTGCCACCCTGGCGGACAGTTCCCCTCGATATCACAATACCGACGTATCCGCCTAAAAAATTAATTATACAAAGCATTTATCTCCAACACACTGCCAAATTCAGAGCTCTTGAACACATACACACTCTACAGAATGATGATAATATCACACAGACCATCTACACTGATGGATCTCTAAACACCGCCTGTGGGAGGGCTGGAAGTGCTGTTGTTGTGACTCAACCTGACGGTAATATAATTGAGAAAGGAGTTAGAATTAACAACTGGGCATCCACTCTACAAACTGAATTAGTTGCCATACTCACAGCTATTAAATTCATTGAAACCACTGTTACTGACAGTCTCCTCATCACTGACTCTCTATCCTCACTACTTGCCCTTGGCACCCTCGACTCAGGTTGTCACGCTCTTGTCTCTGAAGCCAGACACAAATATGCGTGCCTTGTTGACCGGGGTGTCAAGGTCAAACTGTTGTGGATCCCCTCTCACATAGGCCTCATAAAACATGACAGAGTTGATGCCCTCGCCAAACTCGCGTCTAACAAAGACACCGTTGAATACAATTTGGGTCTGTCAAAAATAACCCTTAAAACTGTAAGTAGGAAAGAACTTATTGATGAGTTTGACGCAAGTAGACTAGTGCAAACAGGCACTAGTCGATCCATAGGTTACCATGATGAGATGTATCAAGTGAAACATGTATATGGAGCAAGTAACAAGATCACTAGATTACAAGATGTTGTAACCGCTAGATTAAGGTTAGGATATAAGTACCTTTGGCAGTATGTTCCTCAAACAGATGTAAACAAAACTAAATGTAAAGTGTGTGGCCATACATATGGCCACACACTTGAACATTACGTCCTCGACTGTGTGAAGATAGAACCTTTTAGGGACAGGTCCAAGCACACTGTGTGTGAAATGGCACAACACTTCATCTCTAATGGCAAGATAGCCGACATATTAAGATTGTATCCACTTTTTTGCACTTAGTAACTATATCAATTCTCATGTACAGAACCAAATACACAATGTGCTTGAATACTTCTCACGTAAATGTAAATAACAAAGTGTGAGGCCAGACATACTGCCTCACACGCCTGTACTCACGCAGTTGTGAATAAGTTACCCTTTATGTATAGAACTAAACAAATAATGTAATTGAAATACTGTGTAACATTCAGTGCCATAATATCCTGACAACGGGGGTTAATTATTATGACCCTTTGTAAACTCTACTCTGTAATCCTTTTGCTCTACCGCTCACAGGATGAGTGTGGGGTGCACAATAAAGTAGCCGCTGTAAACGGCAAAATCAAAAATCAAAATCCTCCCCACCACTCTCCACCACCACTCCTACCCACAACTTCCCACCATTCCTCTCCACCAACCTCCCTACCAACCCCCACCACTCCTCCCCACCATCCTCCCTACCACTCCCCACCATTCCCCACTACTCCTCCCCACCACTTCCCACCACTCCTCACCACTTCCGACCACTCCTCCCCACCACTCCCCACCACTCCTCCCGACCACTCCTCCTCACCACTCCCCACCACTCCTCCCGACCACTCCCCACCACTCCTCCCCACCACTCATCCTCACCATCCTCCACACCACTCCTCCCCAGCACTCCACAGCACTCCTTCTCACCATCCTCCCCACAACTTCTCACCACTAGCCACCACTCCTCACCACTCCTCCTCCATATCCTACCCACCATTCCCCTCCACTCCTCCCCACTACTCCCCACCACTCCTCCCCACCACTTCCCACCACTCCTCCCGACCACTCCCAACCACTCCTCCCCACCACTCCTCCTCACCATCCTCCCCACCACTCCCCACCACTCCTCTCTCCCATACTCTCCAACACTCCCCACAACTTCTCCCCACCACTCCCCACCACTCCTCCCCACCACGCCCACCACTCCTCCCCACCACTCCTCCCCACCACTCCTCCCCACTACTCCCCAACACTCCTACCCATCACTCCCCACTCCTCCCCACCACTCCTCCCCACCACTCCTCCCCACCACACCCACACCACTCCTCCCCACCATACCCCCACCACTCCTCCCCACCACTCCTCCCCACCACTCCTTCCCACCACTCCTCCTCACCACTCCCCACCAATCCTCCCCACCACTCCCCACCACTCCCCCACCACTCCCCACCACTCCTCCCCACCACACCCCACCACTCTTCCCTACCAATCATCCCCACCATACCCCACCACTCCTCATCACTCCTCCCCACCACTCCCCACCACTCCTCACCACCCACCGTAACAGCATCATCCATCAGACTGAGAGTGTGGAGCAGGTCTGCGTGGTGAGCGTGTAGTAACGCACACAGTCCACGCGGTTCACTACACGCCTTGGCAGCCGAAGCAGCCGCTTCCGTCGCCTCCTGCGAGCGATTAGTAGTGGTGTACAGGAGGGAGAGGTGATAGAGGGCTTCCCTGTGCCTGGGGGAATCCTGCAAGACTTTTGTAGGATCTCCTCGGTCGCCAGGTACTTCTTCTGCTGTAGTTTGACCTGCGCCTGTTGGGTGAGGGGAGAGTCCTATGACACTGTAATGTTGCTCTCTCTCTCTCTCTCTTTCTCTCTCTCTTCTTCATTCAACACTTCCTAACCTCACTCCTGTATCAACTTCTATCTAATAGTCAGTAAATATTTGTTATACATGTGAGCTACATACATTATTTTTATATAATTACATCACCTACAGTTGCTGATCTGACATTCTGCCTCATTTACACACAATTACAGGGCCTCAATTGCCCTCCCCCCTCAGGCCCCGATGTGAGTTGGTTACCTGTGCCTGGGTGAGCTCATCCCCGACAAAAAATCGACACTCATTTTCTCTGTGTACTTCCTCCCCTCTGTGTACTTGGTGTGTGCATTCTCTTTGTGGTTACCCAAATTTTAGTACATAATGATTCGGGGTTAAAAGGTTGTTCCCTCTAAAAATGAAGCAGCATCGACCCCAAATGAGATGAAACAGTCAGGGTAAGTCACTTTAGAGACTCATTCCCGTGACTCAGTTTCACAGGGAGTGAACTGTTGTGCCCGACTGTACATGTATTTAAGGTTCATGGTTGAAGGGGATTGGAATTATAGCGTGATATTTTCTTCATATTTATGTTATTTGTAACAAGAGTGGCTTGGTGGTGCCAACATAATAGGCAATGGAAGTCAGAGTTGTTAGATATAAACCAAATATATGGATGCCAGATGTTGCCAAGGGATCAGATAATTTTATCCGCAACTGTACATTCTCCGTGTATGTGTCCTGACACTGACCATACCCATGGTCTTTACCCAACTAACTTTCCCAACTCTTGTTGTACAGTACAGAACAGTACAGTATGTAGTGTACACTCTTAGTGTACTTCCCCAACTTTTATTGTACAGTATGTACTGTACACCATATGTGTACTTCCCCAACTCTATTGTCAAAATATTCTCTGGGTTACTTCCTTCATGTACTACGTACTACTACGGTATCCTATCTCTTAGCTCTCTCACTGTGCAGTACTTCCCTAGACACTGACCATATGAACCCTGGCAGGTATGTGGCCAGGGTGGCCCAGGGTGACGCGAGCCAGCAGGGTCTGGGCTTGGTCCAACTGGCCTGTCACGATACAGAGTCGGGCCAGGGCCGTGGCTGTGTCCGGGTCCCAGCTACACTCCAGTGCCCTGTTAGAAAGAGAGATGAATATACCGTTATATTAACTCCTCTTGACAAACAGAATCAGTCACAACATTGATGCATTACTATAAGCGCCTTAGGATAATCTGTATTGGAAAATTTCAACACTAGCGTTGAAATATTAAGAGTTAAGATTTATACTTTAGCTTACAGTACAGATAAAAATATTATGTAGCAACAGAAACTATGAATCTAATAGTGAAGATAAAATACAAAAATAGGCAAGTACATTATATACCAACAAGTATACTATATACCAACAAGTATATTATATACCAACAAGAACATTATATACCAACAAGTATAATATATACCAACAAGTACATTATATACCAACAAGCACATTATATACCAACATGTATATTATATACCAACAAGTATATTATATACCAACAAGTACATTATATACCAACAAGTATATTATATACCAACAAGTATATTGTATACCAACAAATACATTATTTACCAACAAGTACAATATATACCAACAAGTACATTATATACCAACAAGTATATTACATACCAACAAGTATATTATATACCAACAAGTACATTATATACCAATAAGAACTTTATATACCAACAAGTATATTGTATACCAACAAGTATATTATATACCAACAAGTATATTATATACCAACAAGTACATTATATACCAATAAGAACTTTATATACCAACAAGTATATTGTATACCAACAAATACATTATATACCAACAAGTACATTATATACCAACAAGTACATTATATACCAACAAGTACATTACATACCAACAAGTATATTATATACCAACAAGTACATTATATACCAACAAGTATATTGTATACCAACAAGTATATTATATACCAACAAGTATATTATATACCAACAAGTATATTATATACCAACAAGTACATTATATACCAACAAGTACATTATATACCAACAAGTATATTGTATACCAACAAATACATTATATACCAACAAGTACATTATATACCAACAAGTACATTATATACCAACAAGTACATTACATACCAACAAGTATATTGTATACCAACAAGTACATTATATACCAATAAGAACTTTATATACCAACAAGTATATTGTATACCAACAAGTACATTATATACCAACAAGTACATTATATACCAACAAGTACATTACATACCAACAAGTATATTATATACCAACAAGTACATCATATACCAACAAGTACAATGTATACGAACAAGTACATTACATACCAACAAGTACATTATATACCAACAAGTACATTATATACCAACAAGTATATTATATACCAACAAGTATATTATATACCAACAAGTATATTATATACCAACAAGTATATTATATACCAACAAGTACATTATATACCAACAAGTATATTATATACCAACAAGTGCATTATATGCCAACAAGTACATTATATACCAACAAGTACATTATATACCAATGTAATGAGACAAAATCTCACATGAAGAAGTAAGCTAGGAGGTTATAGTAGTAGAGTATTATAGCGGGAGGAAATGGTAGCGTGTCTCGAGGGTGTGATGTCAACACTGTATATTAACACAGGCACAGTACAAGTGTAGTATATAAAACACCAATGCGTGTTACAGCTTTATTATACTAGTTCAATAGGGGAGATTAATAGGGGGGTTCGTACACAATTTATGATAGACTATGGTATTCTCGTATAACCTAACCTCACAATTAGAATGGGCACTTCACTAAGTCGATCGTTGGGGAGGTTCGGGATCACTGCACTTCCACAGTCTACACGGCCAGCACTTACTGTTACACGTAGAGTTGACAGCACTTAGTCGATGGACCCGGCTGAGACTTCGTTACACTTAGTTGCGGGCTTCTCTCGAGCGGGACTGGGGACGTAGTAGCTGGCTCTCCCTGGTTACAAGACAACTCTCCCTCTGCGAATTGTCTGAGGGAGGACTAGGACGTCCTATATATTGGGATGCGAGCCGTCAGGTTCAGCTGGTCAGGGGGGGGGGGGGGCGGCGAAGGGTCTCCTTACATTTGACCTGGCCAATGTGAGGTCAGGTCTGGACTTTTTCAGAAACTAGCTGGGAAAGTCATCAGGTGGGGCCGTGTGTATATTGGGAGAGCAACCGTGAGAGTTACCCTACACTTGACCTCCCTAATGTCGGGTCAAGACTGGCCCCCCTCTGTGGTGTAGGCCATTGTGTATATTGGGAGAGAGCCGGCTGGTGCCCTCTTCCATGTTTTGTTGGGGGCCGTGACACATGGGAGGGGAGCTAGTTGATTTGTAGCACCCTTGAGCACCTGTGAGGGATACCCTTACACTTGACCCCCCTAATGTCGGGTCAAGTCTGGCTTTCCTTGCGATGTAAGCTGTGGTCTGACAAACCATCACTACACCTCCCGCCAAGACCAAAGATTTCATGCTCAGAGAACTGATGACACATTTAAAGTAGACAGTAACATCATGTGCAGTATCTAATATAGTCCCTGAGGCGATAATGCATCCTTACATTTTATAAATTATAACATTAGAGATGTATGTTTTTCTACTGGCATAGTTTGATCTGACAAAGCTTACTATACCTCCCGCCAAGATTAAAGCTTCTATGACAGGAGAAAAAAAATAAAATACATACACAGTAAGTGAACATAGAGTGATCTAAAGATTCTTCATATCTAGCATAGTGTCCGAGGCAAACTTGCAAATCACATTCTACAAACAAAAACAGGTGTTACATTGCCTAACCAGGCCGTGTCAAAATAATAATTCATCTCAGTCAGTAAATGGCTACAACATTGTGTTTGGTAATACAAAACATTGATCAAATGAACTCATAGAAAAAGTGACTAATCTTTTAAAAAAACATTCTTTGTAGTACATGTTAACAAAAATCAGAGAATGAAATACTTCATACAAAATGCTCCTGCTTCACATGTTAGGGTGTTATATCTTTTTATTACACATCAGCAACATCAACAACATCAGTACATTTGTTGGGTTCAGCATGGCTCAAGTCCTCCATCCAGCTGGTATCTGAAAATAAGGAATGCCGACAGCACAGCAACGGTAGTCGGTTGGTCCTTCTGATTATCCACCTTGTTATCGTCGACTTTCTTCTGATGTCAGCACAGCGTCTCTTCTGTCTTCACTTAGCACGTTTTTCTTTCTTCAATACCGCACTTTGTAGGTCTTGTCACCACATCTGACTTCTTCTCACTTCCTCCTGGTTTCTATAATATTCCAGATGATTTTTCTGTTCACCTGCACTTCCTCTACGTTTAGAGCATTTTCATATTCCAGATGAATTTTCTGTTCATCTGAGTTTCTTTATACATCTTCATTTTCATATTCCAGACGATTTTTCTGCTCATCTGCGTTTCTTTATACATCTTCGTTTTCTGTCATATTCCAGATGAATTTTTCTGCTCCATCTGTATTTCTTTATACATCTTCGTTTTCAACATATTCCAGACGATTTTCTGTTCATCTGCCGTCGGCCCCCTCCGGCCGGGATGAAAGCCGGTCCACTGCTTGGGCTGTCGTCTCCTTAGATGACTGTAAGGCAGGTTCCGCGGACCAGGGCTCGCCCTCCGTACGTGAGTGTCGGCGAGACCAAAGACCGTCCTGTCTTACACCTTCCACAGTGGTGAATCCCTCCCTGGCTGGGCTCACCAGGGTTCGTTGTGTGGCACTTCATTCCACACTCCTTAACTTCCTAGTAGAAAAATATAAACTCTTCTTAATCCTAGACCAGGTAGGACTTGAAAGAAGTGGGGTGGTGCTTGGCGGGTGTGGTGCTGCATTCCTCACGCTGCTTCTTCTCTTCTTATATGTGCTGTGGACGGATTCCGGCTAGCCATGGGGCGGTACTGTGTGTGATATTTGCCAGAGAAACAATCCTAAAGGGATGATGGATTAGTTGGAAGTGCATTCGCAAAAAAAAAAATTACTTTATAAGTTACGTCAATGTTTGGTAACTATTATTTCCGTCACGACAATTTTCTCATTAGGCTGGGTCGGGGAGTGAAGCTCTGCTCACTACATTGAATATTATTTATCACTACGCGTCAAAGAGTACATTACAAATCATACTAGCATAAAAACACACTGAGTGAAGCTCTGTAATTATCGCAAAATTAAGTAACACGAACCACCGATTTCAAAGCATAACTCACGGGACAAAACATATGGGGATTGGTGGTCACAGCGACCTAGGGGAGGCGAGGCGGGGCGCGGCTGCGGGGCGCGGCTGCGGGGCGCGGCTGGCCAGGCCGGCGCGGCGCGAGGTGGGGTGGGGCGAGGCGTGGCGGGTGAGGTGGGGGGAGCCGGGGCGTGGTTGATCGGGCCTGGCCGGGGCTTTGCGGGGCACGGAACGGCGGGGCGGGGCAGGGCGGGGCAGGGATGGGAGGAAGGGTAAGGAGGGTGAGGTGAGGATTAAGACAGGGAGGAGGATGTAGGTTAAAAGACATGTTAAGTTATAACAGTTAGTACAGACACAGCTTTCATAACTGAAACAATTTCTACGTTCAACACTGACCAACAATCAAACTGCTCTTGGGCTACTGAGAATGTCACAGATCGCGTGGGACACTGATAAATCACGTTAAGCACTGAACATATTTCTAGAAAAAAAAATTCGCGCATACCACGACGAGAGACATTTACTTGAGCTGTAACGGTGGCACACTAGGACACTTTTCACGCTACGACGCTACGACACAGGAATTACTTATTACACAATTGTAGACAATACTTAGACTGAATCAAATGAAGGATGAAACGAGCCAGGTGTTATGGCTAACCGAGGGAAGGCGTGAGTTTACGTTAAGTTCGCTGCTACCATTATAATAACTAAGCGAAGGAGGCGTGAATTACATATATAGTTCGCTGTCACCTATAACAAGGGACAAGGAGGGCGTGAGTTACATATAGTACGCTGCCGCCAATATAATGAAACTATATCTTGCATGAACTCCTTATCACGCACTTTCGAACAATACTCAAACAACGAGTCAGGTGTTATGGCTAAAATGAGGGAGGGCATGGGTTTACGTTAAGTACACTGTTACCAATAACAAGGGACGAGGAAAGCGTGAATTACATATAGTTCGCTGCCACCAATATAATGAAACAAAGATTTAAGAGTAGAAGATATAGAGATAAAATATATATAGAATATTTAGTAAGAGAGTAAAAGAGAGGAAGATTTTGGTAGCGTGGCCGTGATAGTTATTTACACTGTCAGTACACTTATCGTATCTTCTACGTCAATACACATCTATTACGTCTTAAGAGGCGACTTCTCAAACACTGCTTCGTTACAACTCTTTATTAATTACGAACATGACATGGACACATTAATAACACCTTCTATTGAAGTTACTAGGACAGTATATTATCGTTACTAGACACTGATTCTCGGACACGGACATGAAATGAATACACTTCCCACATAGGTAACTCATCCCATGGAAAGCTCTGACAAACACTCACGTGACCTAGGAAAGGCCTAGCAGGGAGACTGCTTAGCTGGGGCACTGGTGTCGGGAGGGCGACTGCTTAGCGGGGACACTGGTGTCGGGAGGGCGACTGCTTAGCTGGGACACCGGAGGGAAGTCTCGGTCCTGACCGGAGGCGACTGGAGGCGACCGGAGGCGACTTGCCTCCGGCCCCTGACTTTCTCTCGAGCAGGACTCGGGGACGTCGTAGCTGGCTCTCCCTGGTTACAAGACAACTCTCTCTCTGCGAATTGTCTGAGGGAGGACTAGGACGTCCTATATATTGGGATGCGAGCCGTCAGGTTCAGCTGGTCGGGGGGAGGGGGGGGGCGGCGAAGGGTCTCCTTACATTTGACCTGGCCAATGTGAGGTCAGGTCTGGACTTTTTCAGAAACTATCTGGGAAAGTCATCAGGTGGGGCCGTGTGTATATTGGGAGAGCAACCGTGAGAGTTACCCTACACTTGACCTCCCTAATGTCGGGTCAAGACTGGCCCCCCTCTGTGGTGTAGGCCATTGTGTATATTGGGAGAGAGCCGGCTGGTGCCCTCTTCCATGTTTTGTTGGGGGCCGTGACACATGGGAGGGGAGCTAGTTGATTTGTAACACCCTTGAGCACCTGTGAGGGATACCCTTACACTTGACCCCCCTAATGTCGGGTCAAGTCTGGCTTTCCTTGCGATGTAAGCTGTGGTCTGACAAACCATCACTACACCAACAAGTACATTATATACCAACAAGTATAATATATACCAACAAGTACATTATATACCAACAAGTACATTATATACCAACAAGTATATTATATACCAACAAGTATATTATATACCAACAAGTACATTATATACCAACAAGTATAATATATATACCAACAAGTACATTATATACCAACAAGTATATTATATACCAACAAGTATATTATATACCAACAAGTACATTATATACCAACAAGTATAATATATACCAACAAGTACATTATATACCAACAAGTACATTATATACCAACAGGTATATTATATACCAACAAGTATATTATATACCAACAAGTACATTATATACCAACAAGTATATTATATACCAACAAGTACATTATATACCAACAAGTACATTATATACCAACAAGTACAATATATACCAACAAGTACATTATATACCAACAAGTACATTATATACCAACAAGTATATTATATACCAACAAGTATATTTTATACCAACAAGTACATTACTGTATATACCAACAAGTATATTATATACCAACAAGTACATTATATACCAACAAGTATATTATATACCAACAAGTACATTATATACCAACAAGTATAATATATACCAACAAGTACATTATATACCAACAAGTACATTATATACCAACAAGTATAATATATACCAACAAGTACATTATATACCAACAAGTACATTATATACCAACATGTATATTATATACCAACAAGTACATTATATACCAACAAGTACATTATATACCAACAAGTATATTATATACCAACAAGTACATTATATACCAACAAGTACATTATATACCAACAAGTACATTATATACCAACAAGTATATTATATACCAACAAGTACATTATTTACCAACAAGTATAATATATACCAACAAGTACATTATATACCAACATGTATATTATATACCAACAAGTATATTACATACCAACAAGTACATTATATACCAACAAGTACATTATATACCAACAAGTATATTATATACCAACAAGTATATTATATACCAACAAGTATATTATATACCAACAAGAACATTATATACCAACAAGTATATTATATACCAACAAGTACATTATATACCAACAAGTATATTATATACCAACAAGTACATTATATACAAACAATTACATTGTATACCAACAAGTATAATATATACCAACAAGTACATTATATACCAACAAGTACATTGTATACCAAGAAGTATATTATATACCAAAAAGTATATTATATACCAACAAGTACATTATATACCAACAAGTATATTATATACCAACAAGTACATTATATACCAACAAGTTCATTATATACCAACAAGTATATTATATACCAACAAGTACATTATATACCAACAAGTATAATATTTCCCAACAAGTACATTATATACCAACAAGTACATTATATACCAACAAGTATAATATATACCAACAAGTACATTGTATACCAACAAGTACATTATATACCAACATGTATATTATATACCAACAAGTACATTATATACCAACAAGTACATTATATACCAACAAGTATATTATATACCAACAAGTACATTATATACCAACAAGTACATTATATACCAACAAGTATATTATATACCAACAAGTACATTATATACCAACAAGTATAATATATACCAACAAGTACATTATATACCAACAAGTACATTATATACCAACATGTATATTATATATCAACAAGTATATTATATACCAACAAGTATATTATATACCAAAAAGTATATTATATACCAACAAGTACATTATATACCAACAAGTATATTATATACCAACAAGTACATTATATACCAACAAGTTCATTATATACCAACAAGTATATTATATACCAACAAGTACATTATATACCAACAAGTACATTATATACCAACAAGTATATTATATACCAACAAGTACATTACATACCAACAAGTATAATATATACCAACAAGTACATTATATACCAACAAGTACATTATATACCAACAAGTATAATATATACCAACAAGTACATTATATACCAACAAGTACATTATATACCAACATGTATATTATATACCAACAAGTACATTATATACCAACAAGTACATTATATACCAACAAGTATATTATATACCAACAAGTACATTATATACCAACAAGTACATTATATCCCAACAAGTACATTATAACCACAGTATATATACCAACAAGTACATATTTACCAACAAGTATATATATACCAACAAGTACATTATATACCAACATGTATTTATACCAACAAGTTATACTACCACAGTCATATATACCAACAGTACATTATATACCAACAAGTATATATACCACAGTATATTATATACCAACAAGTATATTATACAACAGAACATTATACCAACAAGTATATTATATACCAACAAGTACATTATATACCAACAAGTATATTTATACCAACAAGTACATTATACAACATACATTGTATACCACAGTATATATACCAACAAGTACATTATATACCAACAGTACTTGTATACCAAGTATATATATCCAAAAGTATATTATATACCAACAGTACTTATATACCACAGTATATTATATACCAACAAGTACATTATATACCACAGTTCATTATATACAACAAGTATATTATATACCAACAAGTACATTATATACCAACAAGTATAATATACCAACAAGTACATTATATACCAACAAGTACATTATATACCAACAAGTATAATATATACCACAACATGTATACCAAGTACATTATATACCAACATGTATATTATATACCAACAAGTACATTATATACCAACAAGTACTTATGCCAAGTATATATACCAACAAGTACATTATATACCAACAAGTACATTATATACCAACAAGTATATTATATACACAATCATTATATACCAACAAGTATATATATACCAACAAGTACATTATATACCAACAAGTACATTATATACAACTGATATTATATCAACAAGTATATTATATACCAACAAGTACATTATATACCAACAAGTACATTATATACCAACAAGTACATTATATACCAACACGTATATCATATAACAACAAGTATATTATATACCAACAAGTATATTTTATACCAACAAGTACATTATATACCAACAAGTACATTATATACCATCAACTACATTATATACCAGTAAGAAACAGTAAACTTGTGACCCTCAGTTGCCGTTTTCTTTGATCAACTCACGATCTGATTATGATAAAATTCTTGTAACGACTTGATAACTTTTTTTTTGAGGCCACAGCTATGAGAGTCTTTATGCTGAATAGTAAAGTAAACGATGGCTTTACTTGCAGTGGCTGGTTGAGTGTGTGACTGACGTAATTAAGACAAATGTTAACTTAAGTGATCATCAACCAAATTTAGTTGGGGACATTGAGAGTTTGTATTTCTAAAGGGTTTGTATACAGTTCAAGATGAAGTCTGAGATAATCTGAGCAGCTGTTATAAATCCTGCTGACTCAGATGGATATGTTCCTTTTGTGCTGGACAGGTATGAGGGACAGGAACTTGGTGCTTATTCCTCAAGGTTTTCTCTAAATCGACGTACTAATGTGTTCCCTGACTGCTCGTCGTGTATCCCTGAAATGGTTAATTTTTTCTCATGTCCTGAAGTGTAATGTATATTGTTATGTCTGGAGTTCCCGTATACTAAAAAAATGAGAATTTGGTCATTAAACTCAAATATAAGAAATGCATCACCGACATATCGTTTGTACATAAAAGTGTAACTCCTGGAGGGTAAACACTGAGTCACTTTGCTTCGTGGAAACAGAGAAAGGCTTTAGCTACACCATCATTTTGCCTGCATATTTCATCATTAAATAATCCTTAGCAGCCAGAGATAGTAATATATCTGTCATATATTGTAATATATAGAATGTAAAGAACTGTTAGTATAAGAACATAAGAATGTAGGAATCTGCAGCGGGCCTATTGGCCCATACTGGACTGTTCCGTTTACACCCAACCCCTGTCGCTCATATATCCATCGAACCTATGTTTGAAGCTATCCAGCGTGTTCGAGTTAATGATGAACTTCGGTAACTTGTTCCACTCATCCAATACCCTATTTTCAAACCAATGTTTACCTATCTTGCTCCTTAGCACGAGTTCGCTCCTGGTTGGATAGTTTGAGTACCTTTGTTATATCACTTTTGTTTAACCCTGACTTCCATTTATATACCTAGATCATATCACCCCTCACTCAGAGCGCGTTTATCTGTTTCTATACTTAAGGTTTCTAATGCCTGGGATTAGTCTTGTCATCCTCCTCTGTATGCTTTCTAGGAATTCAATATTCATTCTGTAGTATGGTGACCAAAACCGAACTGCAAAATCCAAGTGAGGTTTCACAAGTCCAATATATAGTTTCAGGATGACCTCACTTGTCTTGTAACTAACACCCCTTTGTATGAATCCAAGTACTTTGTTAGCCTTGTTTTGAGCAAATACGCATTGTTTTCTTGACTTAGAATTCCTACTTATCATTTCCCTAAATCTTTCTCACAGTCGTATTTCTCTATATCAACGTTGCTCATCTGATATCTGCTTTCTCTGTTTACATCTCGTAGGCTAAGTACTTTACATTTGTCCACATTAAATTTCATCTTCCATTTTTCAGACCATGCGATTTTTTTTTATATCCTTGTAAGTTTCCGGAGTCCTCGTCAGATTTAATTACACGCCCTATTTCAGTGTCGTCAGCAAATTTACTTAAGTTGATGTGTATGGTTAAATCTATGTAGTTTATGTATATACTGAATAGTAATGGTCCAAGTATTGAATCTTGGGATACTCCATTAGTAACGTTACCCGAATCGAATTTGGTGCCAACAATACTGAATCCCTGTTATCTCTCTTCTAACCACGCCCGAATCTAATTTAGAACATCTCAAATTACTTGGGCCTCCAGTTTACGTATTAGTCTTTCATGGGGGACCCTGTCGATGGCTTTGCTAAAGTCGAGGTACACCACAGCATACTCCGTCATCCACTGATTCGAAAACTGTTGAAAAGAATGATAATTAATTTGCCAGACATGAATGCCCACTTGTGAAGCCATGCTGGGTATCATTGATCACTTTGTGTGTTTCGAGGTGATTTCGAATTGAGTTTGAAATTATTGCTTCCAGTAATTTGTCTACAATTGATGTTAGACTAATTGGACGGTAGTTAGAGGATAGTGATCTATTAGGGTGTGTCATAAGAGGGAAGATCAGCTAAAACTAATGGCCCATCACTTTTTTGGTAGATTTTATTGTATATAAACAGAAAATAATTTCAGTTTCAATATTGTGCAACCTTTTGCTAGGTAAATTTTAGCGTGAAATTTATCGAAAATCTAACGTACAGCTGCATTAGTGCATTACAATTAAATAGTGAACATTGCTTTCTGACTTCATTCTTTAACAACCCAACTAACAATATTTTTTTCTGTTTCAGATTCTGATACATCTATAAGTTGATAATATTTGCGATGGCTGCTTGTGTCAAGACGAGGAACCAAAAATCCAGCCATCTCAGTCACTATCTTGGGTCTGGGAGAGAGCTCCTGAAGTCGGAGTTGCCTACATTGAGAGATGCTTTGAGATACGGTGTTTTAATCAGGCAAATCAGTGAAAAGAACCAAAGAACTTACACAAACAAAGACATTGCCAGTGATATGACCAAAGCTGTCTTGGCACAGTACACTCTGGCTAACGCTCAGTTCAAGCCTCCAGTCATAACAAGTCAGAAGAAGATTAGTTAGAGACTGCTAGCCAGTTGGGAAAAGGCAAGAGATATCTCTCTTGGGAGAGGAAAACTTGCAGTTAAGGACAGCTTTGCCAAGCAACTGGACCAGTTATTTGACATAATTACTTGCAAGTGCCCAATTGTTCTCTGTTCTGAGTTTGGATGCGATCGTGACTGTAAATCCGAGGCCCACATCTCCTGTATTTGCAAGCGTGAACTGAAGATTCCTGTGATCGAACTGGCATTTGTCAAAGCACAGAGAGAGAAGACTGGCAGTATAGGGGCTCTCATGATTTCTAGCCAAGATATTCCGGAGTCCAAGAGACAGGAGGCTGCCACAGAGAGACAGAAGAGGAGAAGAGTTGCCGAGGAAAAGAGACTTGAGAAGGCCCAGGGTGAGGTAAAAAATGCCGATGATTGGAGTCAAGCTGATTCAGAGTTTAATGACTTCCCCATGGCTGATCCGAGTGCTGACCAGGAGAATGGTGACTTTGTCCCTAACCCAGAAAATAATGATCCCAAACCTTCCAGGCATAAGATTCGAAATAGGAAAGATATCCCGAGCATAGCTCTGGCCAGCATGCGACACCACATTGGTCTCAGAGAAACTGCAGAGATAGCAACAGCTGCCTGGATTGACGGTGGTTTGATAACACCTGATGATGTTCACCTGGTGATAGATCATAACAAAGTAAGGAGAGCTCAGGAGAAACTTGTCAGTAACCTAGAAGAGGAGTTTGATAAGGGGATAAGAGAAAATGGAATCAATTGTTTGTTCTTTGATGGGAGAAGGGATGACACTAAAGTGTTCATGAAAGTTGGAGATTCTGACAATTTGTTCCCTGCCATGGTGAAGGAGGAACACTACTCCTGCTGCAGTGAACCAGGAGGGAAGTATTTGTGACATTTCACTCCAGAGAAAGATGATATCAGGAAACCAGCTGAGATAGTGGCAGATAACATTGTGAACTGGCTCAGAGAGAGGAACGTAGACCAGACCCTGCAGGCCATTGGAGGGGACAGCACCAACACGAACACAGGGTGGCAAGGGGGGGTCATACAGTGGATAGAGCGGAAGATTGGGAGGAAGCTGGTCTGGATTGTTTGTGACCTCCACACCAACGAGTTGCCACTCAGACATCTGATCCAGGAGCTGGATGGCAAGACTCTTTCAAACAACAGATGGTCTGGTCCTCTTGGCAAGATGCTGGGCTCTGCCACTGAGTTAGAAAAAAATCCGAGCTTTGAAAAAACTCACAGTTGGCCCTCCACTCGTTAAGCTTGCACATACTGTCATTGACGACCTGAGTACTGACCAGTACTATGGTTACATGATTTGCAGTGCCATCAAAACTGGGGTCATGCCTGATAGACTTGCTTACCTGCAGATAGGTCCAGTCTCACATTCTAGGTGGCTCACAACGGCTCTCAGGTTCTGCAGAATTTGGGTCGCTCATCATAAACTGAAAGGGAACCAGCTTCACAACCTGAGACTTATTGTCCAATTCATCGTGAGTGTCTACTTGGTTCAACACCAAGGTCAAGTCATCGTTCTCCGAAGGTCCGAGGCATGTTCTCTTCCAGCTTGAGCTCCTGAGGAGTCAGCCAAGGAAGGTTGTTCAGATTGTGGAGCAGACTGTGAGGAGATCTTCCTGGTATGCTCATCCCGAGGCAGTTCTGCAGACAATGCTCTGCAGTAAGGATGAGGAGGAGAGAAGAGTGGCAGTCAAAAAGATCTTGGATATGAGATTTATGAGAGGATCTGGGCATGACGAATCAGTTGGTGACGATTCCTTCAGGGTCAGGAAGACTCCTGAAGTCAATCTAGGTGCCAAGACCCTCACTCATCTCATACATCTGGATAACATCCAGGCTGGCAGTGAGCCCCCTCTTACCTGCAGCCTCACCAATGTTCAAGTCAGAGCTTTCCTGGACAACCCCATGCATGTCCCTGCCTGGCCCTCGCACACCCAGAGTATAGAGCGTTGTGTAAGGATGGAGGAGGAGAGGAAGAGTGGCAGTTTCAAAAAAAAGATTTATCTTGGGGGGAATACTGAGAATTTATGCAGAGGTGATTTCTGGGGCAGGGGGACGAAAAAATCAAGGGTTTGGGGACGACATGTCTCCTTTCAGGGTCAGGGGCGGAAAAGGTAATTTTCCTGAAGTCAAATATTAAGGGTGGCCACAAGGAACCCCCTTCCACTCATGACAAGTTGAGGTTGCCTTCTGTGGGTACATTGTGTGAAGTCATGTTATTTACCACTTCCCATGAGGTCATGTAATTTACCCCCAAGCGTAATACCCCTTCTCTCAGTTGCCTTTTCAACATATCAAAGTTTGCCCTTCTGAAATCTAGGACTTTAATGGAATTTTCCTGCGACTGATATTAAGTTCTACTTCGATTCTCACTTCTTTCTGATCACTGTTAGCTAATTCGTTCCTTGCATCGACATTACTAATGAGGAAAACGTGAAAGAACAAACAAGAACAAGAACACCCAGAACCAGAAAACTGCGAACAAGAACACCGAGAACCAGAAACCTATGAACAGGAATACCGAGAACCAGAAACCCATGAACAAGAACACCCAGAACCAGAAAACCGTGAACATGTGCACGCAACCAGAAAACCATGAACAGAAACACCCAGAACCCAAAATAGAGGCTTTGGAGCTTGCTGAAAAGCCTATTTGTGGTGAGTGAGAGACACTAGTGCACGCACTTATCCTGCCCTTCCTTGGGCTCCATTCCTCTGCTATTCCAGATGTAGGTTTTGGAAAGTATTGGCCACCTAAATCTAACTCAGGTACGCCGTGCACAGTGCAGGCAGTAAGGAGCTCTTCTGCCCAGGCACCCATTCTCTCAAGTTTACAAGCTAAAAGTAGCCTATACTGAAATGGATGTGTTAATATTGGCCTTGTCACCTCCTATTATATGTCGCACTAATGAGGGGGATTGTACATAAGCTATATGACGAGACCCTGTAAACGAACTAGTGAAGGGGACCGTACCTAGACTACATGACGCTGACCACCCGACCGACCTGGACTCATTTATAGCCCCAACTCTACACAGCACAGTCTCTGTTAACCACCGCCGATAACCTTCCTTAGTGAGCAACAAGACTTCCCTAAACCTTATGTGTTCCTAAGTAAACTATTTTTAGTTTTATTACTTACGTGAGACAGCTAGCCAGTATCCGAGGGTGGACGCAAGAACTGAGACACCGGTACAGAGAATTACGGATGGACATCCAGCACGAGAGCAAACGTCTACGCGAACAAAACTGAGCCGCCTTGGTGTGGGATGGAACAAACAACTACCGCGACTCTGCTGCCTTCTGGAAGAGGATCAAACGGCTGATGGGTTCCACCTCTAACATGGTCCTTTATCTGCTCGACCAAAACAACGAGAAAATATTCGAGGACGAAAACCAAGAACAATTACAACGGCGATATTTGCAAAGGATCTTTACCAGGAGAAAGAGGGATTCGACAGGGAGTTTGAGGAGGACATTGTGGGTCAGTTGCAGGACCATCAGCACCTGCTCCAGCCGCTCCCACGGACTGACTTCATTTTTTTTTTTTTTTTTTTTTTTTTTTTAGATTAAGGTGGGGAATGGATGGAAGGCATGCTGGGGCTCAAGGCACAGCCAGACATGAGGGATAGAGAAGTTACAACATATAGTCGTGGGGGGAAAGGTTGGAAAAGAAGTTTAATGAGTTAAACAGAGGGGGGACGACACCCCTTGTTTTACATATTACAGAGTTTGTTGGCTAACTAAGCTAACCTAGGATTTAGGATGAGGTTGCACAATGGTTATTTTAGTAGACAATGACTAGATTGAATTTACAATTACAAGTTTAATTAAAATCTTACACTGTATTACGTTATGGACTCACTAGATTATGACTTGCTAAATGTGAATTTATATCATCTACGTTTTAATCTAAGGTGGATCAATGTGGCGGACATAGATGGGTCGAGGGTTGGGTTGTTGTATCGAGGGCAGAGTCCGAGGCCACCAGGCGTGGGGTCGCCATCCGTTGATGTCTTCCCCGCGTAGGTGGTCTGGGCTGTGAGGGTCGTCCAGGAGCTTGTCCCAAACCTTCTTCCCTAGGCGATGGAACCTAACGTTGAGGGCCTCTGTTTTATTTCTTAGGTGAATGGTTTCCACTGTCTCCTGGTAGGGTGGAGGTTGGCCACTGGCTGATCTCAAACACTTGTTTTGGAAGATCTGTAGTTGTTGTAGTCTAGTCTTCCCGAGTGTGACGAGTGGTATAGATGGGTACTCCAACACAGGCCTCACCAGCGCCTTGTACAGGTGAACTTGTATCTTCTCAGGCATCAGTTTAAAACGTTTTAATTTGGCTGCGGCGACTTTGGCTGTATTTAATCTAACCTTCACGTGGGGAATGATGCCCGTCCGAGAGATGATGAGGCCGAGCAACCTGCCTTGTTTAGAGTACTCAATCTCTTCGTCGTCGAATTTCGTTTTGTTTGTTTTTATTTTCTATTTATTTTCATACTCCGAGATCTCCTCTATTGCCCGAGCAGTGAGTCGCGCCATCCTTGCCGTGGACCTTCCTGGGCAGGTGACGATCTGTGTTACATCGTCGGCATACATGACGTACTCGCTGCCGACGATTGGGGGTGGCAGGTGATATAAATTCACATTTAACAAGTCACAATCTAGCGAGTCCATAACGTAATACAGTATAAGATTTTAATAAACTTGTAATTGTAAAATTAATCTAGTCATTGTCTACTAAAATAACCATTGTGCAACCTCATCCTAAATCCTAGGTTAGCTTAGTTAGTCAACAAACTCTGTAATATGTAAAACAAGGGGTGTCGTCCCCCCTCTGTTTAACTCATTAAACTTCTTTTCCAACCTTTCCCCCCTCCAGCAGGCCTTCCATCCATTCCCAACCTTAACCTAAGAAAAATACAAATGATGGAGACAAACTGACTCGAAACTGTAGCGATAGAATAAACAAAATGTTTTTTGTCAAATAATCGTTTTATTGTTCATCAAAGACTCCGCTTCCCGAACCTCAAACCTATTGTGATATACAGACAGACAGACAGACAGACAGACAGACTGATAGAGAATGCTAGAAAACCCAAAACAAAAGAATGATACATTAATAAACAACTAATTAAGATAAAGAGACAATATATGAGACATGTATATGAAATATGTAAACAAGCACCACAGGTGATTCATGTCATCACATTTTTCACCTTCAGGTATGAAAATTGAACTTATGTCAATTAACACATAAACCCGGCAACTGTACCCCAGATAATGACCTTCTTACAGTTTTAATTAAGTTGTATAATTAGTTTTTCATGTATTCTGGTTACATATGTAACAAGTTTCCAACCAAAATTCTGACCTCCCAGTTGACCTTGGACTTAGGGTCAGTTAATGCCAAGATCTAGACACCATACTTCAGAATATTGTTCAACTAATGTGCAAAGTTTTAATGAAGTTTAGTAAAGTAGCTCTGGATATATCATGAACACGTAAAGAACGAGTATCAGACAACGAAATTGACCTGTTCGTGTGACCTTGAACGTGGGTCAATTAAAACTAAGCTTCCTCCACAGTAGTAGTGAGCATTATTAACATACAAGGCCTAATGAAATAAGTTGTATAGTTTCTGTGTTACAGCATAATTATCTTTGATGACATTGATCCTTGATAGATTGATAGATTGACAGATTGACAGATTGATAGACTGATAGATTAATAGACCGATAAACTGATAGATTGATAGATTCGGAGACTGATGGTTTAATAGACTGATAGATAGATTGATAGATAGGTTGATAGATAGATTGATAGATTGATAGACTGATAAATTGATAGATTGACAGATTGACAAACTAGTAGATTGATAGATTATTCTGATAGACTTACAGAGGGATAGATTGATAGATTGATAGACTGATAGACTGGCGGACTCATAAACTGGTTGACCGAGAGATCAGAGTAATTTAGAGATATACTGAGAGACTTATAGATAGAAGAGCAGAAAAAAGATGACAAATAGAGAGACAGACAGAGAGACAGACAGACAGGTAAAGAGCAAGACATATTGACAGACAGACAGACAGACAGGTAAAGAGAAAGACATATTGACAAACAGACAAAAGTAGACACACAAATAGATCCAGAAAAAAAAACATAAAGAGACAGACAGACAGTAAGACAGGCAGACAGACAGACAGACAGACAGACAGACAGACAGGTAAAGAGAAAGACATATTGACAGACAGACAAAAATAGACACACAAATAGATCCAGAAAAAATAAAAACATAAAGAGACAGGCAGACAGTAAGACAGGCAGACAGGCAGACAGTAAGACAGACAGATAAACACACAGATAGAGAGGGAGATCGATATTGAATGAGAGTGAAGTGTGTATAGACAGATAGATTAAAGATAGACAGAGAAACAAAACAAACAGACAGACACAGTACCTGGTGTAGAGGTGGTGGGCGTGGGTGTGGTGATGATGGGCGGTCATGAGGGCGGCATAGCTGGTGAGGGCGGTGGTGTGGGCGGGATCCAGGCTAAGGGCAGCTTCGTAATGTCTGGCGGCCGGTTCATTCCGTCCTGTAAGCGGAGAACAGAAGCCAGAAGGATATATATTGTATGGTGTATGTTAATATATATTTATACATTATATACATGAAACTCTCTCTCTCTCTCTCTCTCTCTCATCCTTCTTTATGTGTGTGTGTGTGTGTGTGTGTGTGTGTGTGTGTGCCTCTCTCTCACCTAATTTAACAAGCAGGGCAGCGTAGTCAGTCAACACGGTCGGATTAGTAGGGTGGTGGGCAGCTAGGGTGAGGAAGACTTCTTCTGCCGCCTTCACCCTACCCTCCTGGAGGTAGAGGTCTGCTAGGAGGCACCCCAAGGCCTCCTGTTCCTCCTCCTCCGGGGTAAAGGTTGACTCCAATAGGTACACGGCTTGTTGGATACGTCCTTGTTGCCTGGGAAGAAAGAGGGTGTGTGCGTGAGAGAGAGAGAGAGCGAGAGAGAGAGAGAGAGAGAGAGAGAGAGAGAGAGAGAGAGAGAGAGATGTCTCAGACCTTTCATGTGTTTACTGAACTAAGTTACGAATTGTATGGACTCTGCTGGGGTCGTGATTATTATTATTATTATTATTATTATTATTATTATTATTATTATTATTATTATTATTATTATTATTATTATTATTATTATCATTATTATTATTATCATCATGAAAATAACACCAGCATATAGGCACTGCACACAGGACATCATCATCATCATCATCATCATCATACAGGGCAGTGCACACCGAAACAGTTTAATATCGCCAGTAACACGTCAAAAGGCTCCGCCATGTGGCCAGATCTAATATGCCGCTATGCAGTAGTTAACGGGTATTTGATAGCTTAGGGACTCGTATCCAGCCATATTGTTTATCATTATCTTGGCTATATTACCTACATATTAAATTCTATTGGTTCAATATTGTAGACGGAGGGATCAGGAGCCTCTGATGTCGATAGTGTTGATATATTTCATACCTGGTCACTTGGCCTTGGTCTCTGTCTCTGACATGTGTGGCCTCTGATTTTTGCTCAAGGGTTTGGATATCACAAATAAATTTTCAGGTCTTTTGGGAAGGAGTTGTCAAGAGGTTAAATTTGGGTTCAGGTAGAAAGACAATAACCATTAATAAACTAAATATAAATCTAGCCTGGTTCTAGGAAAAGTTGACAGTAAGTCGGGATATCTTGGGACCGCATACTCAAAAGCATTTATGGGACTGTATCTCTTTGTCTACCCTGTAACTGGAGTTACAGACCCCGATCGGTATACAGGATCTCCTTAGGTGCTGTAACATGCTCAACCCGGATATAGTAAGTACTCTATTTCCTGACTGCATAAAAAAAATATATATATGTTGAAGTAAACTTGTTATACTTGTTTTATCATAGAATAATGAAGAAAATGTTTTGTACATCAACATACTAAAATACGATATCACAGTATGTCTTTTTAGTTATTTTTGTTTACGAGAAGAAGAGGCTTGAGTGTGTGTATTTTTGTTGTGGAATGGAAGAGACGCATCTTTTGTCTACTTACAACTTTTCAAGTAATTTTTACCAAAATCGAAGGTTTGTATTGTCCACATTTATGGGACAAATATTTCTTATGACTGAGTAAGCTTGCAGATAGACCTTATTAATGTGGTATAGCCGTAGATATCCGCCAGTAATGAAAGCCAAATATGAGGTCAAGTGAACATTCATGCCTAGACTTCGCCTTCTTTTTGCATATTCAACCAATAGCCTACGCCTATTTTCTTATGTATATGGCTTATTATAACATGATAGGCTCTACGTGTCCATAGGCTCGCCAACTTGAAATGATAATGGGATAAAATATGGATTGCAATTAACTTGATTAAGTTGGGGGCCTACATAACTGCCTTTTCAGTCTTATCCAAATAAATGTTTAAACATGGGGGCCAAGTTAATTTAGTTAAAACATGAAGAATATTTAAAGGGGAAATTCTATCACACAAGAACTTGTACATGGCTGTCCATCGACGGTAGCCTGGGGTAGAGTATTAATTTTAGATACTTTAAGGCTAATGTGATTTAATTTCAGGATTGAATTCTTGCTTTTCCGATGAACTTCAAGCATATTTCGACCAAATTACCCAAACATTGAAAGGAAAACACCAGGGTCTAGGCTAAATCAGTAGTATAAGAGAAGGGATTGGTCATTTAGGTTAGGCAAGGCTATGCTATCAATAACCTATTTATTTGAAGTAGCCCAGAATGAGGCTATCCTAGTCTAACTTATGTGTCTTGTCATAGGTCAGCATTAGGCCAGGGGTTAGCAACCCAAATCCTATTTTGGGTAAAACACCAAATACAATATCTAATAAAATAAACACAGGTCAAAAGACTCTACGGCTGCTGAGAATGCTGCTGTTCCTACCAGAAAGCAGCTTCAACTGCAAGTAGTTGACAGACAAGAGGCAAGATAATGCCTTTCTCTATGCTATGGAGGGAAGTTTAACTCAATTAAAGCAACTTAAATGTATTTAATCTAATGTATTATGAGTTCTTCCTCCTCGCTGAAACTTGGTCACCTCTTCTTTGCAGTAGGTCCTTCCATCTTTTATTTACAAACAAACTACTATCACATGCGTCGATCTCAGCTGGTTTCTCCTTCTCTTGTGATTGGTTGATGATTTTTTAACTGATTGACTTTTGGTCAAGAGAACCGAATTTACAAACACTAGAATTACAGACTGCTTACGGACCCGTATTTAAATTTTGAGTATGAGAAATTTACGGGACTGTAAGAAGTCTGTAAGTTATGGTCCTGTATGTCTGGCACGGACTTTTCTCACTTTGCCTGCCTCTAATATTAAGCTGAGCGTGCAATTAGCCGTGGGAGATGAGGCCCCATACATGTCGACCATTACTGGATATGTTGATGCTTTTTAAGGGTAATGAACACTTCTTTTATTTAAGATAAATATAGAAAATACTATATCTTGATAAAATCACCGAGCATGAGGGAATAGTTACGACCTTACTATATAAAACAGAATATGAGTTTACATTCAATTACTCCTATTTATATCATTGTGTCGAAAACTAAATGATTTGGTAGTTGGTCCAAAAAACATACACACCCATACAAGTTGGTAAATATGTTCCCTTTTAAAGATAGTATTGGCCTTTCATCATCTCGGGATTGCAACACCTTTTTTTATAATTAAAATTCGGCCTATGCACAAGGGTATACTGTATATAAATGTGGATAAACTAAAGATTAGTCCCAAAAATGGTCACCTAAGTTTAGTCTCTAACCCAGTGAACAGGAGAGGGACCGAAAGACCAATTCCTCAGTCGTTTGTTCGGAACCTAAAGTTAGTTCCCCCATAATATCAGTTTTACTAAGATTTCACTTACAATAAAGATATGTATACTGTACAGTACATACTAATGTAAACTTGGATTCTCCTATTGCTTTGCTCACTGGTGGTGATGTTTAGTGGATCATTCCCTTCCAGCAAGAAGGTTAGTCGGTCTTGCACTGCTTTGAATCCGAACATCGACTCTTCTGACATTTTCTTTCACATTGAACATCCCGTGACCAATATAAGTTTGTGTTTGATAATTTTTCCAACTGTCACTGGTTGAGCCCAAAGGAATGGTTGGTCTAGGTTGGACTCAGAAAAGATGTTAAGTAAACAAACAAAGGGTGGAGAAATGAAAGGTTTTGCTGGTTTGGTAAATGACACGAATAAGTCGACTGATGCTACGAGCCCATGTGTAAGTCAGGAGCATCACAGTCGCAGTGAAGACCGAAGTAATTCTCCGTCAATAAACTAGCTCGTAAACTCAAGGGACGTCCGTATACCCGCGCTTAGGTTCTGGTATGTTTGTTCGTAACATCGAAGTATCGTAATCCACCTGGTAAAAAAAAAAACACAAAAGAACATACAATAAATTATTAAGTGTTATGATTATAGTCTGTTCTTCACTCATCACCGTGAATGATGGACTCCGGCCGAACCAAGACTTTTCTAATAGGAAAAAGATATGTATGATCTGTTACCTGGACTATTTTTATGTAGCCAGTTGCTGTTTTTCTCTCGTGTTGACGATAATGTAGATCCATACAGAAATGTGTGGTGCTCATACCCGATGGTGTTTAAGTCAATAAGAAAAGAAAGATTCGTCTATTTCCATGACAAACCCACAACTACAGAGTTGGAATGGACTTACTTGAAAATGTCTTGGAAAAAACCTAGCTTGTTTCGTTGACGTATTCACTCCACACATATATTAAGAACATAAGAACATCGGAATGGAGGAAACTGCAGCGGGCCTATTGGCCCATACTGGGCGGTCCCATTTACACCCAACCCCTATCGTTCATATATCCATCCAACCTATGTTTGAAGCTATCCAGCGTATTCGAGTTAATGATGATATTTGGTAACTTGTTCCACTCATCCACTACTCTCTTTTCAAACCAATGTTTAACTATTTCGCGCCTAAATCTAAATTTGTCTAATTTAAAACCATTGTTACGAGTTCGCCCCTGGTTGGGTAGTTTGAGCACCTTTGTTATGTCCACTTTGTTTAGTCCTGACTTCCATTTATACACCTCTATCTTTTTTTTTTTTTTTTTTTTTTTTTTTTTTTTTTGGTTAAGGTGGGGAAAGGATGGAAGGCCTGCTGGGGCTCAAGGCACAGCCAGACATGAGGGATAGAGGAGTCACAACATATAGTCGAGGAGGGAAAGGTTGGAAAAGAAGTTTAATGAGTTAAACAGAGGGGGGACGACACCCCTTGTTTTACATATTACAGAGTTTGTTGACTAACTAAGCTAACCTAGGATTTAGAATGAGGTTGCACAATGGTTATTTTAGTAGACAATGACTAGATTGATTTTACAATTACAAGTTTATTAACATCTTATACTGTATTCCGTTATGGACTCGCTAGATTGTGACTTGTTAAATGTGAATTTATATCATCTAAGTTTTAATCTAAGGTGGATCACTGCGGCGGACATAGATGGATTGCGGGTTGGGTTGTTGTAGTGCGGGCAGACTCCGGGGCCACCAGGCGTGGGGTCGCCCTCCGTTGATGTCTTCCCCGCGTAGGTGGTCTGGGCTGTGAGGGTCGTCCAGGAGCTTGTCCCAAACCTTCTTCCCTAGGCGATGGAACCTGAAGTTGAGGGCCTCTGTTTTATTTCTTAGGTGGATGGTTTCCACTGTCTCCTGGTAGGGTGGCGCTTGGCCACTTGCTGACCTCAAACACTTGTTTTGGAAGCTCTGTAGTTGTTGTAGTCTAGTCTTCCCGAGTGTGACGAGTAGTATAGAGGGGTACTCCAACACAGGCCTCACCAGCGCCTTGTGCAGGTGAACTTGTATCTTCTCAGGCATCAATTTAAAACGTTTTAATTTGGCTGCGGCGACTTTGGCTTTATTTAGTCTCTCCTTCACGTGGGGAATTATGCCCGTCCGAGAGATGATGAGGCCGAGCAACCTGCCTTGTTTAGAGTACTCAATCTCTTCGTCGTCGATCATCAATGGCGCCGGCTTGAATTTGGCTATGGGTATGACCTCAAATTTCGTTTTGTTTGTTTTTATTTTCCATTTATTTTCATACTCCGAGATACCCTCTATTGCCCGAGCAGTGAGTCGCACCACCCTTGTCGTGGACCTTCCTGGGCAGGTGACGATCTGTGTTACATCGTCGGCATACATGACGTACTCGCTGCCGACGATTGGGGGTGGCAGGTCAGCCGTGTAGAGTGTGTAAAGGGTTGGTGAGAGACAAGAGCCCTGAGGCACGCCGCTCGAGAGTGAGAATTCTTCTCCAAAATGTTCTTGCATCTTCATTTTGGCTCTGCGGTCCATAATGAAGTTGCACAGCAGGCGCGTCAGATTTTCGGGTAGCCCCAGTTGTATGATCTTATACTGCAGCCCTGCTGACGTCCCTCAGTACTATATTGCACTGCAGGCGGCCAGTCATGGCATTGGCGATCTGCTCGTAGGCCTGAGCTATGGCGGTGGATGTGCCTCGGTACTGGCGGAAGCCGAACTGGCGGGGATTATGCACGTCTTCGTCCTCCAGATACATCCGCAATCGCTTGTTGACTATTTTTTCGAAGATTTTGGCAGGTACCTCTAGCAGCGATATTGGTCGAAAGTTTTCGACTTTGTTTGGAGGCTTCCCTGCTTTTGGTATGAGGCGAATAACGGCGATTTTGAACATCTTAGGTAAGTATCCAGAGGCGAGGCAGGCGTTGCATATATGAGCAAGCCTCTCTATCATGTTGTCGGGGAGTTGAGCCAGGATCTTCTTGTTAATGTAACTTTGACCAGGTGATTTGTTTTTAAACCCTTTTATGACGGCTGACACATCTGCAGGAACTATGCGCTCCGTCAGGTAGCTTCCGTCCACCAGTCTAGTGAAGTCAGTCCGTGGGAGCGGCTGGAGCAGGTGCTGATGGTCCTGCAACTGACCTAAAATGTCCTCCTCAAACTCCCTGTCGAAGCCCTCTCGGTAATTGTTGGCTGCCTCCCACACCAAGGCGGCCCACTTTTGTTCATGTAGACGTTTGCTCTCGTGCTGAATGTCAGTCTGTAGCTCTCGGTACCGGTCTCTCAGCTCCTGCGTCCACCCGCGGATACTGGCTAGCTGTCTCACGTGAGCGTACTGGACACTGAGCTGCCTCAGCTGGTGACTAGTGTGAGGATGGGGAATGGTCCTGTAACTGGTGGTCGGGATGTTGTTGTCCATCTCCGTCTTCACATCCTTATACCATTGTTCGACCGCGTCGTCGATGTCGTTGGGGCTGGCTTCTTCCAGGTTCCTCCCCTGCTTGAGACTGAGAGACTCCTTGAAGGAGTCCCAGTCTGCCCGTTTGAGATTTGACCTGATGTTGGCGGGGATCATAATGGGATTGGATGAGAGCGTCACGACGACTGGCAGGTGGTCGTTGGTACTGATGGGTCCGGTGGTAACATGCCTGTTCAGGACGGCCTCGTTGTTAGAGAGGATTATGTCGGGTGTTGTGGCACTGGCACGTCTGATCAATGTCGGGAAATCTGGCCCAAGGTGTTGCAGTTTTCTCCTTCTGATGTTGTCATACAGCGCCACATCGGCGTTGTTCTCATTACCGTGTCCGAGTATGGCGTGGCGCGCATTAAAGTCCCCTATCATGTATGTTGGTTTTCTGTGGCGTAGCAACTGGTTTAGGTCTTGTTCGGGTAAGTAAGGACATCTGGGAGGTAGGTACATTGTGCATATGATAACAGGTCCCCTAGTTGTCTCCACCTGCACTCCCAGAACTGAATCCTCGAAGCCTGGCAACACTCTGTGACTCAGCCGTGACCTGATGGCCACAGCGACACCATCGTTCAGCTCACTCGTCATGTTCCTCTGGTATACAGTGTAGCCAAAAATTTTCAGCTTACTTTCGTCCTTTAAGTCAGTTCTGTTTAACAGAATGATGTCTGGGTCTAATTGATAGTATAAGTTAGACAGTTCGTTACGTCTATTAAGGGACCAGTGTAGGACATTATGTTGGACAATTTTCATCCTGGTAACGAGTGCCATTTCGGAGACTGTAGCTTGAGGCGTCGTTTGGAGTGTTTGCTCGGCTTCTGCCATTTCTAGGGGGACGGAACTTCTTAGCAGAACCTTCGGACATCTGCTTGTCAGTCAATGGCGGGCCCTCGAACTTCTCGTCACCCGTGTACAGGAAGGTGTTCAGGTCCTGGGCCTGCGTGTCGAAGTAATCAACTGACGCTGCAGCTCGGGGGTCTTGTTCCTCTATGGAGTGAGTCGTCATCATCTGGTCGCAGCCATTGACTGTAGTTGCAGTCCGATGGTCACTGTCGTCGCTAGGAGTGCATGTAATGGGTTCGCGGGCATTTACGGTGTCGCTGGAGCTGTGATCCCAGGGGGACTGACTGGCCACGTCGGGATTGCGGTTATACTGACTTTTGCCTAAGTCAAGGAGATCATGGTCAATTTCTGGCGTGGGATGAGGTCGTCGATAAGTCGTTGAGTGGGTTACTGCCTTAAGGATTTCTTTTGAAGGGACTTTGTCGCTTATTTCAACAGGTGCAAGGTTGTTCCTGGTTAGTGTCTCGTTGAGGTGTTTCGAGAATGAACCTGGATGAACCATGTTCATGTGATGGGCATGCAGGTAAGACAAGTATATAGTGGTGGCTTTGGACTCGTCCAGCTGTGGAGAGGAGACGCTCCTGATGCTCTCGGTCAGTGCGTCCCTCATGGCGCCCAGTGACTCAGTAACTGCCTGTTTTATTGAGTCCTTGATGGTTCTTATCTCTGATTGCAGGACTTCCATGGTCTCGCTGACATTGTTGAGCTTTTGGGAGTCTGCTTGAGTTTCTTTTAGAGCGTCTTTTAGGGTTTGGCTGTAAGCCATGATCGTCGACTGAGTGGTCCTTTCTATGGTGTTAGAAATTTCCCTGGTTTCTTTTTGTTTGGTAATTTCGGTCAGTTTCTTCTCTGTTTCTTGAAGTACCTGTTTCCTGACCAGGCAGGTGGCAGAGATGGTCCTGTGGTCACCCTCGCAGACGACACACTTTTTTATGGTGCTACGGCAGTCTTTGTAGAAGTGCTGATCAGATGAACACTCAGTGCATATGACCCCTTGCATGGGGCAGTTCTTGGTCATGTGGTCATTGTATTTATAGCACTTCATACATTGTTGGATGGGCGTATACTTTTCATATTCAATTTGGTGTGGTCAGATGGAAGTGCCATCATAGAGCCCCTTCTCCTTCATTCTTTTTGCATCCGTTGTGTCTGCAAAGCAAACCTTGATTATATTATGGGCGTACATAGGATACACTTCCACAACCTTGACATTGTTTTGCTTTTGTATTTCATCTCTTATTTCTTCTGCGTTATTTTCCACTACATCTTTGTCTAACTTCTTACATACAAGGGTGAGCTTGGCCCCGTATTCCCGTGGGACAATGACCTCGTAACCGTTGGTTTTCATTTTGTCCATGGCACTAGACTTAAGTAATTTATCAGCATCTTCATCTGTCTCTGTGAGGATGATGTAACCATCTTTCAGATCCACAAATCTATTTATTCTCACCCTTAGGTCGCTCAATAGCCTTTTTAGCTCTATCCGAGACCCCTGGGTCGGGGTTCCGGAGATCTTCACTCTCACTTTGGCCCTGGTCAGTAACATACATGAATGAATGAATGAAAATTCTACCTAATCTGTCCACCTCAGCTACACCCCATGGATGCCGCTCCTTCTGTCCGCTTGCTGGGCGAGTAAAGACGGGTCTAGGGGTAGGGTGAACAGACAATCCCCTGACGGGGGCCTAGCCAAGTCCTAACACCTAGCAGTGACAGGTTATGAAGCACTGTCGAATCCCTAACAGAAAATGTTGCCACCCTTACTGTCTCGACTCAGTAGCCCTCTGAGGGCCCCCCTTGAGGCTCTGCCCGCAGGGTTCGCGTCGTTACCAAACAGCTGGGACTCTAGGCGAAAGGATAGGATAGGGAAGAAGCGCGGTGTACAAGAATAATGATATCCATGTACAACTACATGATAAAGCAGTCAGAACGGACCCAACGCGAAAAACAAGGCAGACAGTCGTAACGGTCAAAGATTTGAACTGAGCATGGATTGACGCGTAGCACGGCCGTTCGCTATGAAGGTTGGGTGCGCTCTGACCTCTATCATATCGCCCCTCACTCTACGTCTCTCGATGGAGTGTAAATTAAGATGCTTTAATCTGTCTCTGTACTCGAGGTTCCTAATGCCCGGGATTAGTTCTGCTATTCTCCTCTGAATTCTTTCTTGGGATTCTATATCCATTCGGTAATACGGTGACCAAAATTGAACTGCGTAATCCAAGTGAGGTCTCACAAGCGTAAGATATAGTTTTTGGATGACCTCTTCAGTCTTGAAACTAACACTCCTTTGTATGAACCCAAGTACTTTATTAGCTTTGTTTCGAGCAAATACACATTGTTTACTTGGCTTAAGGTAGTAGGCAGCTACCAAACAGGGAGGTAATACCGCCTGGGAAGATATTGGAAGCATAATGTGTTGTCTAATGGTGGACCCTGCTGCCATATGGCATCACGAAAATGGGGTCTAAATCATTTCTCCTACTATTGACAACACAACATGCATATATTGCTTCTCATTTTTAATCTTTTTTTTTCATTTTTGTATTCATGGTTCTTTATTATTATTATTATTATTATTATTATTATTATTATTATTATTATTATTATTATTATTATTATTATTATCATTATTATTATTATTATTATTATTATCAATATTATTTTATTATTTTATTTTTTATTATAAATTTTTTTTACTATGAATTATTATTATTATTATTTATTACTAGTATTACATTTTCGCCCCCCAGGCTCCGATGTGGGTCAGTGATCTGTGTCTGGGTGGGCTAATCCCCGTAAAAAAAAAAATCATTACTCCTAAATCTTTCTCACATTTGGATTTCTCGATAACATTGGTGTTCATCTGGTATCTGGTTTCTCTGTTTACATCTCCTATACTGAGTACTTTACATTTGTCCACATTGAATTTCATCTGCCATTTTTCAGACCATTCAAAATGTCTTTTCAGATCTTCCTGTAGTTTTAAGGAGTCCTCGTCAGATTTAATAATACGCCCCATTTTAGTGTCTTCAGCAAATTTACTCATGTTGCTGTTTACGCCGATATCTATGTCGTTTATGTATATGATAAATAATAATGGTCCAAGTGACGTTACTCCAGTCGGATTTAGTGCTGTTAATGCTCACTCGCTGTTTCCTGTCCTGTAACCACGCTCTAATCCACTTTAGAATGTCTCTTCCAATGCCATGAGCCTCCACTTTTCTCATTACTCTTTCGTGGGGAACTCTGTCGAAGGCTTTACTAAAATCCACTAATTCGAAAACAGATGAAAAGAGTGTTAATAGATTAGTTAGACATGAATGCCCGCTTGTGAAGCCATGTGATTTCGAATAGAGTTTGAAATTATTGCTTGCAATAATATGCCTATAATTCATGTTAAGCTGATTGGACGGTAGTTAGAGGATAGTGATCTATCTTCCTTCTTGAAAATCGGTATTACATTCGCTATCCTCCAGGATTCTGGTACTACACCCGTTTTTAAGGACATGTTAAACAGCATAGCTAAGGGCATACTAAGCTCTTCCTTACATTCCTTTAATACTCTGGCAAATATCTCATTGGGACCTGGCGACTTGTTAGGCTTTAGTTTGTCTATTAGCTTACTAACATCGTTACTGGTCACTACTATCTCGCTGAATTTATTTTCTTCACTATCTCTGTGTGTAGTCGGAGCCTCGGGTATCATGTTTTAATATTCGGTGGTGAAAACTTTTGAAAAATATTTATTCAGATTATTGCTCATTTCTCCATCGTTATCAGTTAGCTCACCGGTATCTGACTGTATTGCTCCAATCTTTTCTCGTCTTTTAGCTTGATACATTTGAAAGAATCCCTTGGGGTTTCATTTCGCTTCCCTTTTTTTTTTTTTACGGGAATTAGCCCACCCGGGCACAGGTCAAACGACCCACAACGAAGCCTTGGGGGGGGGGGGGGGCGAAAAAAAAAGAATGGAAAGAAATTGAAAATATAGAATAAAAGGTTATACTGTATTAATCTACACCACGAAGATGCCGGAAAACCAGCTTTTTAAAGTGAGACAGAGTGTAAGAGCATGGAAACACAGAAGAAGGCAGAGCATTCCACAGTTTGGCTGTGTGAGGAAAGAAGTAGGTACTATAACGGGCTATTCTCGTGTGACCGATATCCACAGAGAAATGGTGGGCACTGCGGGCAAGACGTGTGTTACGAACCCACGGCCTTACCGGCGGTACACAGGCTGCCAAATCCACTGAACATTGCCCGTTAAAGTACCTGTAAAAGAGAGAGAGTGAAGCAACATTGCGGCGAAGAGAAAGGGAGAGAGATTGTCGACTAAAGGAGGAGAGTTAATAAGACGAAATGCCTTTGATTCCACCCTATCTAATAGTTGGACAGAAGAAGAGCCACCCCAGATATGAGACCAGTACTCCAAGTTAGGACGAATGAATCCCTTATATACTTGGAGCAACTGCTCAGGAGTGAAGTAGCTGCGGCATCTGTACAACATTCCCAACTTTCGGGAGGCAGCTTTAGTTATACTAAGGATGTGTGATTTCCAGGACATATTGGAGGAAATGGTGAGGCCTAACATATTTATTTCAGAATTTGGGTGGATGATAGCGTCCTGAAATGTAATTGGTGGGAGATCGTCTGCTTTACAAAGTGTAATTGGTAAATATTGAGTTTTGTTACTATTGAACTTAACCAAGTTTGTATCTCCCCATTCAGAGATGCTGCACAGATCTGCATTGGTAGAAATAATGATATCAGCTCTGGAAACAGATCTAGTTTGAGAGTTAGGAGGAAGGAGAAAATGTGAAGAAAAGTGGAATCATCAGTGTAAGAATGGATAAAGTTAGTTGTAGTGTGAAGTAAATCATTGATAAAAAGAACGAAGAGAGTAGGTGAAAGATCAGAACCCTGTGGGACACCACTATTGGTAGAGAGAGAGCGAGAGATCAATCCCTCGACAACGACTGCCATGGATCGGCTCTCAAGGAAGCTAGAGATTAGAGAACAAAGTGGGGGAGAGAAACCAAAAGAGGGAAGCTTAGATAGCGAAGACTTGTGCCATACCCTGTCAAATGCTTTGGAGATGTCGAGGGTCACCACAAAGTTTCCTGATAATCCCTAAGAGGGATATTTAGAGGGATATTATTGTGTCTGATATTTTTGTTATATGATGTTAGTGAGTCTGATGTTGATAAATGATACTAAACCAAACCTGCACTGAAACACTGATGGCTTCATTGAATGGTAAACGAGCCCAAAAGTATTAATGATCTCCAACCGGTGTGCAACTTATTGGCTGTGTACGAGGGGGCATTTGGTGTTTAGTGATTCTATGTGCCATTTGGCCATCCTGTGCTGCATTGAAAAACTGGCATAACACGAGAAACAGACAGAGATAGTACACCCACCTCCAGAGTGTGGCCAAGTTGAGAGCAGCGTGAGGGTGTCTGGGGTGAGTCTTCAGTGCCACCTTAAAGTGCCACTCTGCCTGCTGGTAGTGGTGCCTCTGTAGTAGAAGAGTGCCAAGGTTGTTGTGGGCACTGGAGTATGACCACCATAGTCTAGCGCCAGAGATATGAACACCATTTATTATTATTATTATTATTATTATTATTATTAGTAGTAGTAGTAGTAGTAGTAGTAGTAGTAGTAGTAGTAGTAGTAGTACCTGCCATAGACATATAAGAACTTGTTAGGTGTGAAAATTCTTGCTCCCATTGTATCACTCTGATGTGTGGACTGTCACCCTCACCCACCCCAAGGGTGACCTACACACCCATGCGCGCACGTATGCCCCTACTACCCGGACACAGCAGTCCAGCCTGTCACCTCTCCGCTCTTTCCTCATAAGAACTAGTTTCTTCATCTGTATGGGACCAAACCAGATGTCGGAGGCGGACGTAATTGTCGCCCAAAGTGTGGAGCACTATGCCGGGTAACAGACCTTGTTACGTTTGTGCTACCCAGAACCAAAATTGCACTAGCTGTGAATGTGCGAGAAACAACCGACCATGTGTGGTTTGCAGAAAGGGAAGCAATTGTCGAAACCCACATGGCAGGGAGCCGACACAGAAGGCCACAGTAGATATCGCCCAGACACAACCGCCCGAAGATATCCTAAATGATAGCAGTGAGTCTACTCAACCTGAAAGATTAGTACTAATAAACGCTCATCCAATAGTAGCAGATGTCCACGAGGTGAATGGTAGACAGCCATCAGAGTGGAATGGCATGTTGATGGAAAATGCGGACATATGGGTTAAATAAACTTACTCAGAAATTGTCAGGTGGTCGTCAGTTAGCCTGATTGAACCACCCAAGTGTGCGGCCACCAAAGAAATGATTCGGGAGATGACTTGCCACATAACCGAGTACACTCAGGACTGCTTCCTTGCCCTTTTAGCTCTTCAAATACTGGCAATAATACCCCATCTATTCTGTCAGAGGACACACACAAAGATTAAGCACAAAGAAAATGTGGCAGCAATGAAGAGAAGATTGACAATGTGGCAGAATGGGGCCCTTGATGATCTCCTATGTGAAGCAAGAACACTGCAGGAGAGACTAAAATTTATAGGAAACGGAAAGCAAAACACCGATGACGTTGCAAGAAAGTTTGCAAACAAAATGCGTGTGGGAAAAATGCCTTTGGCGGTCACATCTCTCACAGAGGAATCCTCCGGTGGTGTTCTGCCAATAAACAGAGAGACATTAAAACAACTGAAGGAAAAACATCCTCCTGTAAGTGAAGACGAAGGCATCAGATTCCAGGGTGACTATAACCCACCAAATGCTGTCTTGTTAGAGAAAATAACAGGAGGGATGGTGTGGAAAAAGCACTGGAAATTCAGTGCACTGAAAATTCAAGTTTGGCCCCGGGGCAAGTGGTCTCTACACTGTCATTGCCGCCCTTGCAAGAAAGCTAGCAACCTCGTGCTGCCAACACCTCCATGCTCTGACGGCCTGCCGCTTCATTCCCCTGGATAAGAATCCAGGATGTAGTTCTATAAGGGTGGGGCGAAGTGCTGAGGCGGATCATCGGAAAATGCATAATGGAGGTGGTAAAGGATGATGCTAGGGCAGCGGCAGGGAACCTGCAAGTTTGTGCTGGCCACCAGGCAGGAGGGGAAGCTGCCATTCACGCCATGAGAGCGATATTTGAGCAGCGTGATTGTGAGGCAGTTCTCCTGGTTGAAGCTTCCAACGCATTCAACATACTTAACCGCAAGGCCACACTGCACAACATCAAGATCAAGCATCCAAGCTTTGCATTGTATGTTGAAAACACCTATACGAATCCATCAGACCTCTATAGAGTAAACATCAAGGCTCTAAGAGGTGATACCATCATACAGTCAACTGATGGAACAACGCAGGGGGACCCTGTTGCAATGGCAATGTACACAATAGGCCTATCCGTGCTCCATCACACAATAAAATTTAAAACAACGGAGGTAAAGCAAGTGGCGTACGCAGATGACCTTACAGGAGCAGGAAAAGTGGAGGACATAAAAAAGTGGTGGGACCTGATAACATCAAATGGTCCAAAAATAGGGTCGTTACGACCCAAATGCCAGCAATTCCTTCCTCATTGTGAAGCCAGAACATTATGAATGGGCAATGGAGGTGTTCGGTGGAAGTGAAGTCAAAATAACAATGGATGACCAAAGAAACCTAGGCGCAGTAATCGGCACGACGGACGTCAAATCCAAATACATAGCGGGAAAGGTGAATGAGTGGGTCAGGGAAATCCAAGCTCTGTCTGATATTGCTAACACAGAGCCACATGCTGCTTTTGCGGCTCTTACCCACGGAGTCAAGCATCGCTGGAACTACCTGATGCGCACTATCCCTGATATCGGACCACTCCTCCACCCTCTGGAAGAAGCTATCAGCATCATTTACATTCCCAAATTAGTGAAAAATCTTCACTTAACCCCAGCAGAAAGGTCACTCCTTGCACTACCACCGAGACTGGGAGAAATGGGATTGTCCAATCCAAAGGAGATTGCTGCCACCGAACATCAAAACTCAGTTAAGCTCATGCAGGCCCTCACCGACCACATAATAGCTCAGAATGCAACAGGGGAGGTGGATACCAACGAAGTAAACAGGATTCGACGGTTCATTATGATAGAACGACAGCACAGCCAAAGTGATAAGTTGCAGCAACTGATGCTGCAAGTACCAAAGAATTTGAAAAAAAATTGCTATAGTGCAGGAGGTGGGTGCCTCGAACTGGTTAACTACGTTACCGATAAGGGCAAATGGTTTCAGTCTTAATAAACAAAAATTTACAAATGCCATTGCTCTAAGGTACGGCAGGCCAGTAGAAGGTTTGCCCTCCCAATGTGTGGCTTTTCTTATGACGTCGATCTCGCCATGGTGTGCGAGAAAGAGGGCTTCATATGCATGAGGCATGACGAAGTAAGGGATCTCACTACAAATATGTTGAAGGAAATGTGTCATGATGTCAGGGTAGAACCGACCCCCTTTCCATTGGACGGTGAAAATTTCCAATATAGGACTTCAAACACATCTAACGAAGCCTGTGTTGATGTCAGTGGTTTAGTATTCTGGACGCGGGACAGCGAGCCTTCTTCGACATCAGGATTTTTTATCCCATGGCTGCATGTCACCTTAACTTAGCTATCGATGCTGCACACAGGAGGAACGAGAACGACAAGATAAGGGCATACGGGGAGATAATTCAGAACGTTGATCAAGGCAGCTTCACTCCTCTAGTGTTCACAAATCTCTGGTGGGATGGGACCAAATGCAAGATGCTTCTACACCAGACTCGCGGAGGTGATATCCGAACAGAAGCAGCACCTCAGAAGTTATGTTACAATATGGATGAGATGTCGACTGTCCTTCTCTCTCCTTAGGTCTGCTTTGCTTTACTTCAGCCGAACGAGAGCATCGGCCCCAAAGCCAAGAACAGCTGCAGATATTGACTATGAGGCTACAGTCACTGAATGCTGCATAGATATGCGTCTCAACTAACTCAACACAGCTAGGATAGCTACTTATGTATTAAGATATATAATTTTAAGACAATAAAATGGCGGCGAAGGTGTGGCTATGGGAGGGAAGCTGTAGGCCATTTAAAAAAAGGATGAAAGTAGTATTAGTAGGAGCAGTAGTCGATTAAAGTTAACTCTCTGCTTCTCAATTCATTCATTATATAAAACATCTATGTTTTCTCTCTCTCTCTCTCTCTCTCTCTCTCTCTCTCTCTCTCTCTCTCTCTCTCTCTCTCTCTCCTCTCTCTCTCTCTCTCTTTAATCATTCCATGATTAAAACACAAAATAGAAGAATTTTTCCTGTGAAGGAATTACGAGAACAATTAATTTATGAAGTTCATGGAGAGAGAGAGAGAGAGAGAGAGAGAGAGAGAGAGAGAGAGAGAGAGAGAGAGAGAGAGCTGCAAAGATACATGTATACAGACAGATAGATAGATAGAGAGATAGATAGATAGATAGATAGATAGATACAGTAGATAGATAGATAGACAGATAAGTAGATAGGTACAAAGGTGGGTGGGTGGGTGGGCGTGCTTGAGGATGGGTATGTGGGAGGGTAGGTAGGTAGAGACTCACCTGATAGCCTCCCTGTAGTGTAGTATGGCACGGTCGTGGTTGTTTACATCACGCTGGAGGTTGCCGTAGTTATAATGCATCTTGGCGTTGTGTGGTAGTGAACGTAGCCCTGACCTATGACGGGAGGAGGGGGATAGAGAGGGGTAGAGTGAGGAGAGTGGAAGGAGAAGAGAGCAAGAGGAAGAGGAGAGAAGAAAGAGGAGAGACAGAAGGGATAAGCAGAAAAGAGAAGAGAAGTGAGACGGAGAAGTGATCGAAGAGGGAGTAGAGAGGAAGGAAGGGAAGGAGAGGGAAGGGGTGGTGAGGGGAGAGGAGGGGACGGGATGGAAGGGAGAGTGAGGTGAGGGGAGGGGATTTGGGAGAGGAGAGAGGAGTTGATAGGAGTGGAGAGGGAGGGGAGGGAAGAGGAGGGGAGGGGAGGGGAGTTGATAAGAGTGGAGAGTGAGGTGAGGTGAGGGGAGGGGAGGGGAGAGGAGTTGATAGGAGTGGAGAGTGAGGTGAGGGGAGGGAAGAGGAGGGGAGGGGAGGAGAGGGGGGGGGGAGTAAGGTCAGGGGAAGGGAGGTGAGTGGAGGTGAGAGTGAGGTGAGGGGAGGTGAGGGGAGGGGAGGGGAGGTGAAGTGAAGGAAGGGGAGATGAGGGGAGGGGAGGGGATGGGAGGGGAGAGTAGAGGAGGGATATAAATAACCATCATCTTAGTCTTGGTAATTTACAGTATGTGTCTGCTGATCTACTGACTCTCTCTCTCTCTCTCTCTCTCTCTCTCTCTCTCTCTCTCTCTCTCTCTCTCTCTCTCTCTCTCATATATATATATATATATATATCTGTATATATATATATATATATATATATATATATATATATATATATATATATATATATATATATATATTATTTTTCGTTTCTCTTTTTTCTTGTGTTCTTATACCTTTCATTTTGTTCCTTCCAATTACACACATGGTTCAGTTCTTTCACCTACTCTCTTCCTTCTTTTTATCAATGATTTACTTCACATTATGACTAATTTTATCCATTCTTATGCTGATGATTCTACTCTTCACTCTTCTTCACATTTTCCCCTTCCTCCTAACTCTCAAACTAGATCTGCTTCTTGAGCTGATATCATTTCATATATCAATGCGGATCTGTGCAGCATCTCCGAATGGGGAGGTAGAAACATGGTTAAATTAAATATAAATAAAACACAGAATTAACCAATTACACTTTCCAAATTAGATGATCTCCCGCCAATCACATTTCAGGATGCAATCATTCTGCCAAATTCTAAAATAGATATGCTAGGTCTCACCATTTCCTCTAATATGTCATGGAAGCCACACATCTACAACATTGCTAAAGTTGGGAATGCTGTACAGATGCCGTAGCTACTTCACTCCTGTGCAGTTGATTCAAGTTTATTAGGGATTCATTCGTCTTAACTTGGAGTACTGCTCTCATATCTGGGGTGGCTCTTCTTCTGTCCAACTGTTAGATGGGGTGGAATCAAAGGCATTTCATCTTATTAACTCTTCTCCTTTAGTCGACAATCTCTCTCCCTTTCTCTTCGCTGCAATGTTGCTTCACTCTCTCTCTTTTACAGGTACTTTAACGGGCAATGTTCGGTGGATTTTTCATCCTGTGTACCGCCGGCAAGGCCGTGGACTCGTAACACTTGTCTTGCCCACGGTGCCCACCGTTTCTCTGTGGAAGTCAGTCACACTAGAATAACCCGTTAAAGTACACTCTCACCAAAAAGTATCGGTGCAGGGTGAGATCGACGACTTCCGAAACGATACGTATACACTGTGATATGTCGGGAAGGTTGGTAAGTGTATCCTCATAACCCCCCCCCCCCCTCCACTAGGTGTTGCCATATGGCTGACAATCAGTGTGTTTGTTTCCTCTTTTCGGATTGTTGCTTTGTGTCGACTGAATGATGAGCGAGGGTTCGGTCTCGCTGAATGTGGATATAAAACAGAGGCAATATGAAGCAGTAGAGATCTACACAGGAAAGTGTTATCAAAGGGCTCTTAAAGTATTACATTTAGATTACACAATGTTCAGTATACAATGGCATTATGAAACGGATCAATATGTGGGTGCTTCTATATTGATATTTGTGAGATTCGAAACATGTGGAATGAGACGGACGAAATATATCTCCATACATCAACGGTCGCAGCTCAGCAGGATTACAGGGCTGCCAACATACTGCTGGAACAACTCGCCTTTCCCAATACCTATCGTCACTGGTCTCAAATTGTTCACACTACAGTACATTCTTCTTTCCTCACAAAGCCAAACTGTTTGAATGTTCTGCCGTCTTCTATGTTTCCATACTCATACAATGACTCACTTCAAAAAGCTGGTTTTCCGGCATGTTTGTGGTGTAGATTAATATAAATTTTTGCTTTTCTATTTTATTTTATTTTTACTCTAATTTTTTCGCCCCTCCCCCCCCCCCCAGGCCCCGTTGTGGGTCGATGACCTGCTCCCGGGTAGGCAATTCCCATAAAAAAAAATCATACAGTCCAAGATGAAAGTCTTGATACAGTCATGGTGGCTGGTATAAAATCAACCTTAACCTCACTGGGCTCCGGGGTCGTTGTCAGTGATGCCACTCATGAAAAAGCAAAGTTTAACAAATTCGTGTCTGAATCTTTCCAGATCGCTAAAAAAATTTGAGGTATGATATATTGAAAAGTTTTGCATATATGGCAACACATATTCTCAGTAATTATTTAC
Source organism: Homarus gammarus (assembly GCA_958450375.1). NCBI lineage: Eukaryota > Metazoa > Arthropoda > Malacostraca > Decapoda > Nephropidae > Homarus > Homarus gammarus. Next base: position 92,888 of record CAUDMG010003109.1, read on the forward strand.
ATCACGCAGAAATCTTTGAGGATGATGGAGAATGAGTAAAAACTGAGTCCAGCAATGGCCGGCTTCTCGCTAACCTATACACCACTGTAGACTGTCATGTCTATGAGTCAATTGTTTTTTGTTTTTTACAGAGATTAGCCCACGCGGGCACAGGTCACTGACCCACATCGGGGCCTGGGGGGGGGGGGGCAAAATGTAATAATAATAATAATTAGTTCATAGTAAATAAATAAAAAGATAAATAATAATAATAATAATAATAATAATAATAATAATAATAATGAACCATAAAGAAATACAAAAATTTAAAAAGATCAATAGTGAGAAACAATATATGTATGTTGTGTTGTCAGAGTAAGAGAAACAATTGAGACCCTGCAATTGTGTGTGAATTAACTAATTCCAATAATATAAATTAATTTTATTGGAATTAATTGATTTTGCCGCCACACCACCCCGTTAAGAACAGTACTGCGGTGTCCCTCACGACTCATTTAGTTTAAAACTCGGGTTGAAACACGTCGACCCTCTTCAAGGAAAGATGTTGTTTAATAATACGGGCGTAAGCGTCATGAGTGAATGCTTCGGATGCAGGTTTATACTCTTGGGGTTCAAAACTCTCTGAGACGTGGATTGACAACGCTGGCTGTAGCAAGTGGAAGTGTGGGAGGTTGTACATAAATACACACACACACACACACACACACACTACTACTACTACTACTACTACTACTACTACTACATTGCTGTAGCTCAGAATCGAGTATGACGATCATCCAGCTGTGATATAATGATATAAGTTATTAAGGATGTCACCTTCATTCGAATAGTTTGGAGGTGACTAAAGAGGACAATACGGGACCCGCAGGGTCGTCCACATTTGTTGCACATGTGGAGGGCTGCATCTAGTTCGGGAGGGACGGTGGCAGCGTCTTTCCGGCGTTGGCGCTTGTCTGCCTCGGTTTGCAGTAGGACTAACTCGAAAGTATTGACACCTTCTCGTGTGGTGTTCCTTCAAGTGTTACGGTGTGGAGTGATCGTCTCCCAGGTGGGGGGGTCGATTTGGCACTTTTTCACGTTTGTCTTAAGACTATCCTTAAATCTTTTCAATTGCCCGCCGGCGTTAGGTTTACTATTCGTTAGGTGTGTAAGGGCGGAAACGATCTTCCTGCTCATTACCGCTGCTTTCTCGCTTGTTTGCTGGTGCGACCAACACTTGGGGTGGTTGGACAGAAGCGAAAATGGCGCTTCTACCTGTGTCGCCGTCAGATTCACCCCAGCCGTCATACAGCCACTATCTATCTACCCCGCTGTTCGTCAAATTCTGGCTGTGATCTCCTCATAGGTACTGGACTCATGGGCTGTTTTCCCAGACCTTCACCTATCGACTGTCAATTCTTTGGACATCAACCACTACCGCTGCTGCCACGACCGCCAGCTCCTCTCCACCGTCTGTGCCCCGGTGTTTCGTCTGCTGTATCAAGACATCGGCCGTTGTTGCTCGAGTGAGGAGTTGAACGGACGCATCCCCCCCCCCCCCCCCAGAGTGGATCACCGTGTTCCAGAACCTTCCCCCAGGGCCACTGTCGTAGGAAATATCTATTTATTGTTTGATTCTATTGTTTGATTCCGTTAATTGCTGACTCCCTTTTATTTTTTGATTCTATCAGTTATTGACTCCCATTAATTGTTTGACTCCATTAACTGTTTACTGCATTAATTGTTTGACTCCCGTAATTGTTACTTGATGTTTGTTGAGTGGTGTCAGAGTTTTGTGTTATATTTTTTATAGTAAAGAGATGTCAATCTCAAACGGTTGTTTGTTATTCCTCGGAAAACCATGGTCCTTGACTTTCCTTTATTAAGACCCTGATTAGTCCGGTAAGGGATTTCTATCCCTAAGTCCCAGGCCTTTACAGTGACTGTAAAGTACCTGTTTTGGCAGTCCACTGTCGTCCATGCAAGTAACATGACCAGTCCAGCGTAGCTGTTCATGGATAATGGTAGCCTCGATGCTCCTACAGTTGGTGTCAGCAAGAATACTGGCATTTGTTCTCTTGTCCTCCCACCAAACTCAGAGGATGGAATATAGACGACGTTGGTGAAAGTTTTCAAGTACCTTGAGGTGCTTCCTGTGTGTGACTTATGTCTCACTGCCATATAGCGTGTGGCAATGCCCCTGTTTCATGTCACCACACGCTTAGATAAATGTGCCTGGCAACATCTGGAAGCTGCTAATGTACCACTTACCACATGTCGCCTGAGAGGTCAGAGAGAGGTCAGTTGACCCCTATAGGAGTGTAAGGACTACCTGCGCTTGTGAGCGCACTCCTGTATATTTCCGTTAATAAGAACCTACAGAACTCTACAGGTGTTTATGTTCGCTCCTGTAGTTAGAACCAAGTACCCCGAACATCTCCATTCTCCTTGCTGGTTTTTGTAATAACAATGATGAGAGTATCCCACTCTGTACTGGGATTTGAGTTGTTTGCTGTTGGAATGTTTATAAGCCCATGTTAGAGCAGCTCTCTGAAAGCATGTGCAACTGCTGGGTCCTCCAAACGCTTAGTAGTAAAACCTCTTCTGGAGACATGCTGCCTTCGCCGTTTTGGGGGCGATGTTAAGTGAGAGCTTGGCTCTGACAAGTCGATGTTCACTGTCACAGTGGTCTGAGCTCCGTATGGCTCGGGTGCTGAGGACATCTCGGCGATCTCTTTCTCTGACAATGATGTAGTCAATGAGGTGCCAGTGTTTGGGTGAAGAGTGTTGCTACGAACCCTTGAACTGTCAGCCTGTCGAAACAAGGTAAGCCTGCCGAAACACTTGCTAAGGAGGAGTAGGCCATTGAGATTACACTTCCCTAGTCCATTTTCCCTATGGTTCCCTGCCAAATATCCGCATCTCTGCCAATTATGGCTTTGAAGTCACCAAGGAGCACAACCTTGTCTTCTCTGGGGATAACGGTTAGCACTCTGTGAAGGTCGGCGTAAAAGGCTTCCTTGATGTCTTCCTCTGCATCCAGTGTTGGGGCATATGCTTTGATGAAAATGGCATGACGTGAGTGATTCGGTGGGACTCGAAGCGTCATGAGACGCTCGTTGATCCCAATAGGCATTTTAGTTAGCCTGTTTAGGATGCATTGGCGGATGGCAAAGCCAACTTCATAAATGCGGTTTCTCTCCGCAGCAGGCTTAACCTTCCACAAGAAGGTATAGCCAGACCAACGTTCTGTGAGCTAGCCCTCATCTGGGAGCCGGTACTCACTGATGGTTGCTAGGTCGATGCTATACCTAGCCAGCTGCTTTGCCACAAGGGCAGTTCTTCTTTCAGGATGCTAAATTGTACCAGTATGCAGAAGGGTCCTGAAATTCCATGCAGCGACCATAGGAGGTTGTATGGATTGTTTTTGTTTGGATCTGTGATTTTGACCGTGTTTTCGACTGCATAAGGATGACCTTTTCTAGCCCCCTCCCCATGTGGGGTGAGCAGAGTGGCTCCTCGAAAGTGCTGCTCAGGCGTACAGACAGGACCGGATTGCACTGCTGCCTAGATCCCAGTGCATAAACGACCATCTTATGTGTGCCGCCCTTGTGCAAAGTTGTGGCTAGAGACTCCCGGCAGTCATCTCTGCCTGTCCCCGTTACCACTCGTCTGTCGCCATAGGACTTTTGAGGGTATTGGGGTTTTGTCTATGATGAGGAGTATGATGAACTGGATGATGGCTGCACGTGAGTTGATTTATGTGGTGGGGCAGGAGCGCAGGCTGCAACCACACATCATGGCTCTTCCTTTACCTGATCCAGTGGTGCAAGTGTTGCAACGAATGGGAAGAGGGAGAGTTGCAATGGACTGCCAATAGCCCAGTTTGTTGGGTTTCGCCTTAGTAGCCTATCCGTCAGGCATTGTCTTCACCCGCCGGTGTAGTCGTTGGGTTTCCACTGTAGTCACCTCTTCCGCCTACACCGCCGTTGGGGGCTTGTTGGAGCTCTGTAAGCATGTCTGCCTGATGCTGGGCTCCACCTCAGATTTTTCGTTCGAAGTTTACTCCCGTAGCCATATACCTACTAACGTTAATCCGCAAGGCAGCGGGGCAATGGCTGGTAGGCGCCAGAACGTATCCACATGCCAGTGGGGCTATGCGCCATCCCTCTGGGGCCCACTGATACTCCGAAATCCCCTGCTGGTCTAGGCTGGGCCCACGAGGCACCCAGTTACCGTGTGTTGCCACGAGGAGGCACAGTAGGATTCTTGATGGTGAAGAGGCTGTGTACTGGCAGGGGAAGACTTTTGCAAGTTGCTTCCCTGTTCTCCACGAGGGCTAGCCAGCGGCGGTAGCTGAAAGCGAGAGGGAGCAAGCAGTACTTGCACCTTAACACTAACATAGAGCTGCCACACTAGACGCATTTCACCATCCTTTGTGCGACAAACACACACACACACACACAGTACATGCATAATGGTTGCCCCTCGTGTACGAGGATGGCCGGCCTAGGCGTGAATTTGTTTAAGGTGTAGAAGCTGTCGCCAACATAACAATCACACCCTAAGAACCTAAGAATGGAGGAAACTGCAGCGGGCCTATAGTCCCATACTGGACAATCACATTTACACCCAACCCCTATTGCTCATATATCCAACCAACCGATGTTTGAAGCTATCCAGCGTATTCGAGTTAATGATGATGTTTGGTAACTTGTTTCCATCGTTCACTACTCAATTTAAAACCAATGTTTTCCTATTTCGCGCCTAAATCTAAATTTGTCTAATTTAAAACCATTGTTTCGAGTTTGCTCGTTTTTGGCTAGTTTGAGTGTCTTTGTAATTTCACCTTTGTTTAGCCCTGATTTCCATTTATACACCTCTATCAGGTCGCCCCTCACTTTACGTCTCTCGAGGGAGTGCAAATTAAGATGCTTTAACCTGTCTCTGTACTCAAGGTTCCTAATGCACGGGATTAGTCTTGTCATTCTCCTCTGAATTCCTTCTAGGGATTCTATATCCATTCTGTAAGACGGTGGCCAGAATAATTGAACTGCGTAATCCAAGTGAGGTCTCACAAGAGCAGGATATAGTTTTAGGATGACCTCGCTAGTCTTGTAACTAACACGCTTCTGTATGAACCCAAGTTCTTTGATAGCCTTTTTTCCGAGTAAATACACATTGTTTACTTGGTTTAAGATTCCTGCTTATCATTACTCCTAAATCTTTCTCACAGTCGGATTTCTCTATAACATTGTTGTTCATCTGGTATCTGGTTTCTCTGTTTACCTCTCCTAGACTAAGTACTTTACATAAGTCCACATTGAATTTCATCTGCCAATCTGACCATTCGAAAAATTTGTTTAGGTCTTCCTGTAGTTTTACGGAGTCCTCCTCAGATTTAATTACTCGCCCTATTTTAGTGTCATCAGCAAATTTACTTATGTTGCTGTCTATGCCGATATCTATATCGTTTATGTATCTATAATAAATAATAATCGTCCAAGTACTGAGCCTTGGGTGTACTCCACTAACGATGTTTCTCCAATTGGAGTTAATGCCGTTAATGCTCACTCTCTGTTTCCTGTCCTGTAACCACGCCCTAATCCATTTTAGAATATCTCCTTTAATGCAATAAGCCTACCCTTTTCTTATTAGTCTTTCGAGAGTTGCATTACCCAGTGTCAAGGAATAGTCCAAGAAGACCGGACAACTAGCCAACTGCACTGGCTAACCATTACCCCGGAATATGATTCGCAGATCAATTGACATCTAGGTTCCTAATTACTGCTAGCTAGACAGAGGCAAATAGCGTAAAAGAAAAAAACTTGCCAATAGTTTCTCCCTGTCCGGGGATGTAACTCGGGATCACTCACTAGCAAAGTGAGCATTACACCACACACACACACCTATCGGGCGTCTTCTCCTGCTGCGGCAGCTTCCCCGGCCCATTCCCCAAGTCCCTCTCCTCGACCTATCCTCACCACCGGGATATCAACATAATTCCACCAAAAGAAGTGCGATCAGTGTTGAACAGTGATGAACAGTGTTTAAGCCAGTGAATTCAACATTAGACAGTACCAGCGAGAGCCGTGAACTAGTGAGGTCCAGAGATAAGCACTCCTGGGAACCAGCCACCATATTCTAACCTGGCGGTGTTAATCAGTCCTCCTTGGGATCAACCGTGTGTTGGCTTTACAATGATTATGAGATAACACCATATAGCTGAGAGTGAGGTACTGTGTGGTGTGGTGTGGTGTGGGATGCCACACCACACCGAATCCAGGAAAAAAGTCACAAGAAAAAATTACAGCTAAAAGGCACGGAAAAACCTAACCAAACCTAACCAAACCTAACCTAACCAAACCTAACCTAACCTAACCTAACCTAACCTAAGCTAACCTAACCTAACCTAACCTAACCTAACCTAACCTAACCTAACTTAACCTAACCTACGTGCAATGCCATCATATATATATTGTATTGTCAATGAGTAAAAGTCATGTGACTTTTTTCCTGTGACTTTATTTCCGTTGACCATCACACCGTGTTTCCATGATCAAGTGAAGTCCTTTATATCAACACCTATGAACGTGTCACTACACCACGTGAACATCACACCACCCCGTGTCTCCATTACCATGTGAAGTCCTTCATGTCAACATCTACGGATGAGTTACTATACCACGTGAACACCACACCACCCCGTGCCTCCTTTACCACACATACACACACACACACACACACATTACTCACTTAAAGAGAGTCTCCCGTGTTCGCCAGTCCAGGTTCCTTCGAGCTGTCTTGACACAGAAGACCAGGAGGAGTGCCAATAGCAGTGCCCGCACCACACGCCCAGGTACCATCCTCGCCAGCCTCACCACGCCCACACCAACCACCGTGCACCAACCCAAGCTGAAGGTGACGGACGGCGGTAAATGAAAGGTATGTGACGGTTTCTTGCATTGGCCGTCATGAGGCACTGCATTACGCAACATGACGCCAGTATGTAGTGTATGCGGCGTTATGAGGCACTACATAATACTGTATGACTCAACATGACGTCAGTATGAAGTGTATGGGGCGTCACGAGGAATTACATGATACTGTATGAAGCAACTGAGGCACTACATAATACTGTATGACGCAACATGACGTCCAGTATGTGGTGTGTGAGACGTTATGAGGCACTACATGATACTGTATTACGCAACATGACGTCAGTATGTAGTGTATGGAGCGTCATGAGGAATTACATGATACTTTATGAAGCAACATGATGCCAGTATGTAATGTATGGGGCGTCATGTGGCACAACATGACAATAGTTAGTGATATGTGATCTACCGGGCAACATATGACAATACTTGATAAATACATGACACAGTATGACACTGCTACAGTATTTGACACTAGAATACTGTATGAGGCTACCTGACACAGGATGACACTAAGGGTCGCATTCAAGAGCATAGAGCGTAGGGTATCCCTATAGGCAATGCCTTCGTTTGGTATTCAAGACGGGTATTGAAAGCCCATGGCGTGGTCAATGCATTGCCTACGGATAAGGGGAAAGACGTTCATAATTTATTATTCTTTTTAACGTGGATTAACCCACTCGGGCACAGGTCACTGACCCACATCGGAGCTGAGGAAAGGGGTGGCGATGTAATAATAATAATAATAATAATAATAATAATAATAATAATAAATAAATTCATAGTAAATAAAATTTATAATAAAATATATAACATTGAAAATAAAATAATAAAATAATAATGATAATAATAATATTAACAACACTGCAATAATAATAATAATAACATAGCACCATAAAGAAATATAAAAATTAAAAAAAAGATCAAGAGTGAGAAAAATATATGTATGTTGTGTTGTTAATAGAAGAAAAACAATTTAGACCTGCAATTGTGTGTAAATGAGGCAGAAAGTCAGATCAGCAACCTGGAACTTGGTCACTTATGGCAGCAGGGTCTTCCATTAGACAACACATTACGCTTCCAATATCTTCTCAGGCAGTAGTACCTCCCTGTTTGGTAGCTGCCTACTAACTTCTATATGTAATACATGTTTGAATATAATCGAAAAATAAAAAAGTAAAAATGAGAGAAATTTGGCTATTTTTAGTGTTTTAAAATCATATTATTTATCGAAGCGATTTCGTTTATACTCACTTACCAGAATATTCAGATGATCGTTTGCGGCCTGAATAGCGATTTCTGTATCTTTATGGTGCAATTTACGAGTAATATGCTAGATCTATATTTGAGGAAACACTATAAATGGCCATGGCCATGAATTTCTCGAGATGAATCAGTATTACTCTCGTTCACCAGGTTGAGGCTGAGGCTGAGGCTGAGGCTGAGGCTGAGGCTGTCAATTTCCAACATTCGAAAATTATGAACCAGAATTTACCTTATTCACCAGGATGGTCTACAACAGTTAAATTAATTTGAAGTGGCTACTACGTCTTGAGATAGCTTGCCTTGCAACTCTCTCAAAGGTCAAGCGTGGGTCAGCTGATTTAGCAAACAACCGGCTCGCTCTCTCACGTCCTGACAAAACACATGACCCTTCAGGCTTTTACGCCCTTAATGCATGAGTCATAAAGGCAAGCATGAACTACGCATGCTTCCCAGATGGCCGCTGTAAACGCTTTTGCGCTTCACCTTGCACAGGCTGTAAGGGGGTGCCCAGTAAACTAGCTCCCTCTGGGGCAATCTAAAAAAGAAAAAATCTCTCTCACGCCCAGAGAAGGCAGTTCACTACTACCACTGGGCAGGGAAGCCAGACATTTAACTCAAGTGTTATCTCAAAGTGATATTCACAACACTTCCCTGGAGAGACTCACAATATATTCTCTCATATTGTACCTGTCTATATACCTGTTGTACCTGTCTATATACCTGTTGTACCTGTCTATATACCTACTTCGATAATAAACAGAATAACACCAAGAAGTGTTTACATCAAACCCTGCCACTAAAGAGTTCCAGAACTTAATTAAAACAATTAGTGTGATACGAAAACACCTACCACAAGGTTAGGATAGGTTAGGTTAGGTTAGGTTAGGTTAGGTTAGAAGAAATATTTATCCCATATATTAGAGTCGTTTGGTTTGGTTCCTGATGTTCTTTTCTATGTTTTATTCCTGCACAATATTCGGGATGTTCTTGAGAGAGGAAAGAGTATTTTCTACGGAAAAATTTTTTGATGGTAATGTTCGTTAACCTTTTGTAAAAATTTACCGGGAAACTTTTTAAAGTTTTCGGTAATCATTTGGTTAGCATGATAGTAATTTCTTATGTAGAGTTTAATTTTAAATCCTATTTTCCTTAATGACATTTCTTGGGCAAATTTATATTAACGGAGATATAAATATACCAAGAGTAAAAAAGATTGTCCCTTTTTCACATGTTGGTAGCCCTGGAATATGCTCTATAGCGAAGGTGTAAGCATTCCCTATGGTGGTGTTTCCCGACAGGAATACCCTATGCTTTACGTTCTTGAATACGGCCGAATATGACAATAATTAACGAAGGATTCCGTTAGATGGAAGTCACCTTATACTGTATACACTCTCCCTCTATCTATCTATCTATCTATCTTTGAATATCTCTTTAGAGTTTTATTTATCATTCTCTCTCAGCCTATATCGAACCCGTGACTTTAAGACCCACCTGGGTATGTACAGGAGCCGTTCAGCCACCACGAAGCCGACACTGAAGAAGGCGTTGGAGGCGGGGAGGAAGGAGAGACACAACACTAACAGCGACCATGTGACGGCCTGTCTATCCCTCCTCTGTTGGCACACGACAGGATAGATCATGACAGCACATGAGATGGATAGTAAATGAGATGGTTACTTCAGGATATGCTAAGGTAGTTTATGGGGTGAATAGTAGTACACGAGATGACTAGCTGAGGATGGTACAGTGTTTGATCAGTTCTTGGTCTGGTTCTAGGTTCGTCTCTGGTTCTGGGTCCGGTTCTATGTTTGAGCTCGGTTTTGAATTCGAATTTGGGTTCAACACTATATATATAAAGAGAGAGTAAAGACTTATATTCAACAATTAACAGCCAGTATTCGAACCCACAATACTACTTACATTAAAACTGAAAAGTGACAGCAGTAACAGCAGCAGTAGACAGCCGTAGAGAGCTATCGAACCCATGTTTCGTAGGTCTGATAGCGTAGACAGTAGAGGTATTGAATCCATCTGCCAGTCGTAGGCGAGTGAGGCAGGACACAAAAGCAGCCAGGCATTGTGTGCCGGAAGGTACATGTATGTGAGGAACCTGTGTGGAAGAAGAGTTGAGAGAGAGAGAGAGAGAGAGAGAGAGAGAGAGAGAGAGAGAGAGAGAGAGAGAGAGAGAGAGAGCATGGAAAACTAGGAAATCTTTCTACCATCATCAGGCCACTACAGTCAACACTTAACATATTCACCAGAAACAAACACCACCAAGAAATTTCCTTCCCCTTGACGGAGTTTAACATAAGTGGTCTGGCCTCACCTCGCTTGTAGGTGACATGGGCCTCTGTCTTGATAGGCCCAAGGTGTAATAGACTTCAGTTTTAATGGATTCTAGCAGTAATGGTCCTCTGCTAAATTAGGATACAATTTATATGAGCCCAATACTACGCTAATGGGGACTTCATCAATTAGTATACAGATCTAATGGGCCCAAGACTGCTCTAATATTATTAGATTATATTCGATTGGACCCAATTCTATAAGTTTACCATTCTAATAGGTCTACTTCCTATAGGCCCCCAATAATGGGTCCCTTTTCTATTATGGTACAGTTTTAATGGGCCCAGTACTAATGATATTCTTCTCTCCAAATCGGTTCCTAAACTATTTTTATTCAGGTAAAATATGCAAATGGGGCGTATTAACTCTGAAGCCTATTAGCATTTGAGCCTACTAGCACTGGCACCTATTAGCACTGGGGTCTATTAGCACTGAGACCTATTAGCATGGGGGCCGATTAGCACTGAGACCTATTAGCATGGGGTCCTATTAGCACTGAGACCTATTAGCACATGGGCCTATTGACACTGAGGCCTATTAGCACTGGGACTTATTAGCATGGGGCATATTAGCACTGGGACCTATTAGCACGGGGCCAATTAGCACTGGGACCTATTAGCACTGGGGTCTATTAGCACTGAGACCTATTAGCATGGGGTCCTATTAGCACTGAGACCTATTAGCACTGGGGTCCTATTAGCACTGGGGTCTATTAGCACTGGGACCTATTAGCACTAAGACCTATTAGCACTGGGGTCTATTAGCACTGAGACCTATTAGCATGGGGTCCTATTAGCACTAAGACCTATTAGCACTGAGTCCTATTAGCACTGGGACCTATTAGCACTGTGTCCTATTAGCACTGGGGTCTATTAGCACTGGGACCTATTAGCACTGTGTCCTATTAGCACTGGGGTCTATTAGCACTGGAATCTATTAGCACTGGGGTCTATTAGCACTGTGTCCTATTAGAACTGGGGTCTATTAGCACTGGGTCCTATTAGAACTGGGGTCTATTAGCACTGGGGTCTATTAGCACTGTGTCCTATTAGAACTGGGGTCTATTAGCACTGGGGTCTATTAGCACTGGGGTCTATTAGCACTGGGTCCTATTAGCACTGGGGTCTATTAGCACTGGGACCTATTAGCACTGGGGTCTATTAGCACTGAGACCTATTAGCACTGGGGTCCTATTAGCACTGGGGTCTATTAGCACTGAGACCTATTAGCACTGAGACCTATTAGCACTGGGGTCTATTACACTGAGACCTATTAGCATGGGTCCTATTAGCACTGGGGTCTATTAGCACTGAGACCTATTAGCACTAGGGTCTATTAGCACTGAGACCTATTAGCATGGGGTCCTATTAGCACTGGGGTCTATTAGCACTGAGACCTATTAGCACTGAGACCTATTAGCACTGGGGTCTATTAACACTGAGACCTATTAGCACTGAGACCTATTAGCACTGGGGTCTATTAGCACTGAGACCTATTAGCACTGGGTCCTATTAGCACTGGGGTCTATTAGCACTGAGACCTATTAGCACTGAGACCTATTAGCATGGGGTCCTATGAGCACTGGGACCTATTAGCACTGGGTCTATTAGCACTGGGACCTATTAGCACTGGGGTCTATTAGCACTGGGACCTATTAGCACTGGGGTCCTATTAGCATTGAGACCTATTAGCACTGGGACCTATTAGCACTGGGCCAATTAGCACTGGGACCTATTAGCACTGGGACCTATTAGCACTGGGGTCTATTAGCACTGAGACCTATTAGCATTGGGTCCTATTAGCACTGGGACCTATTAGCACTGGGCCAATTAGCACTGGGACCTATTAGCACTGCGGTCTATTAGCACTGAGTCTTATTTGCATAGGGTCCTATTAGCACTGGGACCTATTAGCACTGGGACGTATTAGCACTGGGGTCTATTAGCACTGAGACCTATTAGCACTGGGGTCTATTAGCACTGAGACCTATTAGCATGGGGTCCTATTAGCACTGGGACCTATTAGCATGGGGTCCTATTAGCATGGGGTATTATTAGCACTGGGACGTATTAGCACTGGGGTCTATTAGCACTGAGACCTATTAGCACTGGGGTCTATTTGCACTTAAACTTGTTAGCATGGGGTCCTTTTAGCACTGGGGTCTATTAGCACTGGGACCTATTAGCGCTAGGGTCTATTAGTACTCTGACCTATTCGCACTGGGGTCCTATTAGCACTGAGATTTATTAGCATGGGGTCCTATTAGCATGGG
>CAUDMG010003110.1:0-36794 GCA_958450375.1 Homarus gammarus
CATGTCAAGTTTTATGACGAGTTCCATTATGAACTGTCAGGTCATTTTGAGATTTTTCGCGTCAGATCTAGTTTGTTTTAGATGTTTTCAACAAGTCGCTGTCAGAAAACTCAGCGCTGAAACTTTCCACCAGTGTGTTTGGTTACGCGTTTGTTTGGCTGGAAGCCTTGAGTTTGTGTTGTCTGCTGAATTGGAATATTTTTGAGCTGAGGACAAATCTGACGGAGAGCATCTGGCTGGTACTGTTGTGTTGCGGTGTCGTTTTACTGTTTTCCGAGTGAATGAGAATTGGTGCTGTGGAATTATGATGGCAGGATATTATTTCTTTTTATAGCAATGATGGAGCTTAAGTGACGTGCTTCGTTTCTATGTGATTTGCGTGTGACTGCCAACTATAATAGCCAACCGCTGAACCTTTTCTGATAAAAAAGATATTTCGGATAAACGACATCTAATATTAAAGTTCCCGTTTGGGTTTAAATACCTGGTAGGGGATATTTTTTTTTAAATAGAATACAATATATGATAAGCGTATGATACAGTTTTGAGGTCGTTGAGATGTATCGCCTTTACTTCGTAAACAGAGAGATAACCTAGTTTGTTTTGGTAACAATCTACTGTGATTTAACCCCATCCGACACCCAGGGTCTGTTACTCTTCCCGAGTGCCAGCAAAATATTCCCCCACGCTCACACATCACCAGGAAAAGGATTTTGTTTAGGGACTTGGGGACATGGGAACAGTTTACCTGTATGTATGCCTCAGGCTGCTTCGAGCCTCTCTTGCTCCTTCCCACCTGCATTTGCCCACGATGAGGTATGGGGCGATGGCTGTTCCCGGTGTCCCGTGTGGAGGAAGCTGCGCATGAGTGAATGTCACAATTCTTTTTCATAGAACATACCTGATTCGTGTTTTTATTATACCTCATATCTCCTCAATTCCTCCCAGTTAACCTCATTCATTCCTCCTTTTCTCATACCTTCGATTCGTTTATCATATTTTTTTTCGATGCCTGTAGATCCTGTTTTAGCGGCCATTTCTTTCCATACGTCACCTGCCACCAGCACATGAAGAGGGTGGTTGTCACTTTACTGGAAATGAGAGAGGCCATGTAGTCTTACTTGAAAGGTATATTTGTCGTACGTATTTAGTGGACTTAGTCACTGCTATGAAGGATACATTGTCGTGAAACGTTGTGATGTACGTGCAGTCAGCCAAAGATGCAACGACCCCACCCTGGATCTCGTACTCGCAATTTTACCTGGCAATACTTGGTAAAGTATGGTTGTATGAAATGGTGATTGTAATTGGTGGATCTATTTTTAGCTGTATCTCTGTCAGGATAAATATTAAACAACGCAAAAGTTGTATTTTTATAATAATAAACTATTCATTGCTATTTAAGATAATGAGAAGTTTTCAAATGCTCGTATATTTGCTTAAATAATGAAGAAAATTTGATCTGAGAATCTTGTGGCAGCCCTCGTTGTAGTTGAGTTGCCAATTCATTAATATCATTTCTTTATTATTTAAGCAAATATACGAGCATTTTTTTCAGGTTTGTCTTAAGACTATCCTTATACCCTTTCAGTTGCCCGCCAGCGTTACGTTTACTATTCGTTAGGTGACTGTAAAGTAGCTGCTTTGGCAGTCTACTGTCACATACACACACGACGGTAGCTGGTGATTGTCGCGGTGTTGAGGTATTCACCGTCGCTTGTAACTCACAGGGTGCTGAGGAACAAAGTTTGCCAGTACAGTACACATTTGCTGCGTTTTTTAGAAAGTGTGGCGGGACTCCCTGTCATTTTTTGTCCTCTTAGCTTCCCGGTAACTGCCCACACTCACGCACTCTTAAGACACAGCTGCTGGTGGGGGTGTGGGTGCAGAGGGCTTCTTTAAGAGGAACTTTAGAAATCACCGCTTCCTTGAGCTGGTATATTTTTTAGTGAGTTGTTTTCCTTCTTAGTATTCTGAAGATATATATTTTTTTATCTTTGTATTTTTTTAAGGAATGATGTTCATGACATGTAGGTACAGTCCAGTACAATCAGGTCATATATGTGTGTCAGGATGAGGGCAGAAAGATTCATGGGAACTGGAATGCTTTCAGGTGTGTGAGAATGTGTGGACGAATACCAGCGAGTGTGCGTGTTTGTGTAATAGTACATCTTGCTCACTCAAGTCTGTTCTGTTTCATATGGAATAACTTAGTTGAATTTTCAGTTGCTTCTTCTGGGTGTAAATGAAGTTAATGGTGGTGTATATTTTTAGTCGTTTATAATGAGGAGTGTTTTGAGCTGTCTTGAAATTTAGTATAGTTTCCAGTTTGTGTCATATATGCTTGTGTTTGTACAGTGCGCTATGTCTGTAAAGGAGAGCTATTGTCTTGAAGGGATTCGTATATAATAATGTGTGTATATAGGCTGTATTTACAGTACTTCTTCCCTCTAAGTTTTGGTAAGTGAAAAATTAACTGATATGTGACCTGAAAATAAAACATAGTTGTGCCATGAAGAAAGCTAATGTGGAAACATACATATTGGATTCATTTATTAGAAGAGTGGAGTGGATATTTGCCGACGAGAATAATTGATCGATGTAGACGGTTTACGCAATTTTCATAAGTGACCAACTGGAGATGTCCTTGCCATAAATGTTTCTGTTTAAAGTTACTATATTATGTAATCTTTTGGCAAACTGAAATACATAGAAGTTTTCTTCACTGCGAACACAATCGGCTTGGGTACATGATTTTTCACTAATAAGTTACTATCAAATTTCACTGTTGCAGATGGAGGATAAAGGTCAAGTGGAACTTTTTCCAATGAATTATTAACGACTGTTATATAATGTAATAACCTAGATGCGCTTATTTAAACGATGTGTTATGGGGAAGTACTGTACCACAGGTCCTTACGATTTAGGTCAGTGGTACAAATATAGGTCAAAATTCAGAGAAATTTGATGTAGGTATTGTACATACGATGAAAAACATTACGGAGCAACGTGTCTTGAACGAAACCTGGTGGCACTAGTGCGTCAGAGGTGAAGGTTATATGAATGGATTAAACATAAATCAGTCTACGAGCGAAAGCGTCGAGGGCCAATGTATTGAGAAAAAGTTACATAGGTTGTGAAACTCCTCCAGCTCCTCGTATCAGGGATGGAAGGTGTAGATGCCACTTGTCACCTCTGATCATGCGTTCCGGGCCAATATACAAAATGTTATCATGAACAAGTTCCGTAGGTGTTATAACACACAAGATCACGGCTCGTATTTTGTCCGCCCTTACATTTGGGTTTTTACTTTGTGGCCCACGTAGGAGCGGAGTCCCCTGTGGCCCAGGTAGGAGCGGAGTCTCCTGTGGCCCAGGTAGGGACGGTCTTCTCTGAGGCCAGGTAAGGGGAGGAGGGGACCAGCATGTTGACACAGCCACTAGTTAAAGTTTGATGTCCACTAGAGAGTTTGGTGGAGGTACTCTGTTTACTCCTGGTAGGGAATACAAAATACTGTTCTGTACTGAGGACTTGTTGTTGTTGTTAATGTAGAAGCACAAGCCTATCTTACCTAAGAAACAATACGAAATTCTATTATACTTTTCAAGATCGATTATACTTGAATGCTCTTCAAATTCAATGGCACTTATTGCTACCAAGAAATGAATAGTGTATTACGTGTCGAATGGAATTAGTTGTATTAAGTAAATATTATCTAAGTGTAGAACAGACCGTTGTGTTGTAACTTGAGACAACTTTAAAGTTTATTGTTGTTTTTAAAAAGTAACAATATTGATCTACCGGTGTACAATACATTACAGGTTCTAATGTATGTTTACGTACAACGGAAAATAAAGCCGTGTTCATCCAGTTGAAGCAACCCAGGTCTGTATTCTTCAAGAACTAAATTCTTTAATAAAAAATCTAAGTAAAACAGTTGATAAATGGACGACAGCTTTGCCGCGTTAATAAAAGAAAGAATGAAGACATACGGCTTCTTCCAGTCCTGTGGGGGAAGAGGGAAATTAACGAAGTCAAAGAGGGACGTCGTGAGAAAAATGACTAGAGTGCGGCGGTGACATTCATCAACTTTGACAGCCACAAGTCTGCCGAAATTTGGTTGCTAAATGTGGGGAGACGGCGAGGCAGGCGGCGCAGCGAGGCGGTGTGAAGGTGGTGGTGAGGAGAAATGGTGCAGTGTAACTCAGCCGACATTTGGAAGTTCAGTGGGAAATCTTATGGGAAGAAGACTGTTCAAGTGATAGTAGAGAACAGGTGTTGTAAATATGTTAGCAGTCAATACTTAAAGAATAAAATAATAGTCGCTACAAGAAGTACTGTATATAAATATAAGTTCGATACTAAATGGCATCACTATAGTCAGGTTCACGCTCAATTCCTCAGACCAACTATTCCGTAAAACCAATTTCATGTATTTGTAGAGAACTTGATTTTTTTCCCCACGAGGATTAAAATAGTCATGAGTAAATACTTGCTGATGTGCGGAAGGTGTTGTGGGTAATCGGATTGATTTTACCTTCTAGTGTGCTTTACCATGTCAGACAAAAGCACGCTATCCCAGCCTGCTCTCCTAATTCCACACGCGCCTCACCACACTCAGGGCTATTAAGGAGAAAGCAAAAAGAATGAAATAAGAACGGTGGTTTTCTCATGATAGCAACACTGCACCTTTACCAGTCACCTGAAATAAAGAGGCGCCATCGGAGAAGAAAATCAAGTATACAGTACGAAAAAAATTATAATGAATTTAGAAAAGATAAAACATTATATGTTGAAATATCAAGATGTCTAAAACTTACCGAAACGAGAGCATGACTAGAAAATGGAAAGATCTTATTTTTGAGAACGTCATGTAATCCATTGCTAACATTTTTTGTGTTCACCTCTACGATGGAGAGGTAGGGGGAAATTTTACTTCGTTGCGTCAACGTCTCTGTCCGAGTCTGTGTTAACTCTCAGATTCATTAAAGAGGCGAACTTCATTATCAGTGATTAATTACCGTAAGTATTTTGCCATCCAGAGGAAGCCTTTTGTGGTTTATTGGTGTATCTTGTATGTACTGTACGTTTTGAAAGTATGTCAAAAATTTTCTTCTCAAGTGTTTCATCAAAGTCAAAGTGGGTCCCATAGGCATGACTGCCAGTTAGGGACAGTGTGGATACAGCATACTGAATACTAAGCCTTCGGTACATAAGGAGGCAGCATGACCGGTACTGCACCCGACAGCATGCACTTCCACAAGTTGTAAATTAGGTACCCGTTTACAGCTGGTTGAAATGGGAGTGCCCGAGATCGAGTCATAAAACAAGAGGCGAACGCTGTATCCCCTTGACCGCCGCATTCCAGATATATGTTCTTAATATATGTGTACACAGTGAGTTACTTATTCCTTGAGATGAACAAGGTAAACAAGATAATTTGTTGTGGATGTATTAAGACGTTCTCTTGTAAAACTGAATCAGAATATTGTGTGTGCTTTAGGAAATAACTAGAAATAGTTCAACATAAATATCAATAAGTAAACAAATAGACTACATTCTGGCCTGGCTGGGTTCCTGCATCTCATATTTAAGGACATTAATTACTCGCCTCCCGTGTGATGCTCATATATAATTGAAGTTTTTAGGCATGGTTCCTCTAGAAATTGAAATGTGTCCGTGAAACTTGAGACAATTGTGTATCTGACATTTGTAATTAAACTATTAAAGAAGACTCATCATGTGACTAATTGACAAATTATGTAAAATATTGCTGTTGATTTTTTTTAACATTCTATCTACTATATTTAACTGCCTAATATGAAATGTTTCTTATATATATATATATACATATATATATATATATATATATATATATATATATATATATATATATATACACTTATATATATATATATATATATATATATATATATATATATATATATATATATATATATATATATATATACACTTAACAATAATCGCAACTGTCCAATCACATTTTGTCAAGGAGTCGGATATATGTAATTATACAGTAATGTATCTTAACAGCGCGTCGGTGACTGTCACTGTGAGACAGGAGGCTCTCCATCTTAAAGGGTATTTTCTCTCTTATGGCAACAGCTTGGAGGCGCCTTCTCGTTATGTTGCCAGGGGTTGGATTGACAACCTAATACAAGTTCGGAGACTGCAGACCGAAAGAGTAAAAATGCTTTTGATAAATCATAACACTGGTTTGTGGGATTTAATGTTCCTTAGTAGTGACGTTAAACCTTTACCTAGTAAGATAGCAATATTTTATATGGTGGTTTAATGACCATAATTGTCCTTGAAGCATGGAGTAATTAACAATTGAAGGAATTTGATTTTATTTAGAGGAAAATATAACTTGCGAACACAAAAGGTTTCGTCTTGTTGTAATGTAATAATACTGTATCAGTTGTAAGAGGTTGAGTGGAACTTAAGTCAGCATTCATGGTCTGATCTGTAAATAGTTAAATATAAACTTTTGAAAATAAAGGACATGATAAATTTGTGGGTTAAAATACAATAAATATAGTGTAAGATCCATCTGGGTTGAATTACTATTCCTTTTGGCTTGGAGAAGCCAAATTTTTGTATCTCATGTACTTAATTTTGATTAAACGAACTTTGCCAGGAGTTTAGATATTTGATATTGTAAACGTTCCGACAGAATGAGGAAAAACTTTTGAGTGTTAATTTAAGTTAAAACCCAATATTAAATTGTACTAAAAATTTGTTTGCATTTGATTTTCGGGGATAAAACATAATAATGGTGAAGTCATTGTGGGGATTATTGAACATTGATGAGATATCGTGTTAAAGACCATATGTGCGACCTTTGAGTTTTCTATAGGACATTTCACATACAATATTTGAAGTCAGAGGTGTATTTGGTAGACGTCACACCAGCACAGGAAAGACTCATATACTGGTGAGACCTTTATTTGTTGACTACCAGCTGGCGTTTGTGGTTACTTCTAAGAGTTTCCAAGTTGATATGTAACGATGTACAATTATCTTAGTAACTGATGTCTAAGCATTGTATTAATGAAACATTAGCTCTGTATTCTTTTCTAGATAATGTTGATATTGTAGGAAGAAGTTGTTGATACAGTTAAAAACTAATAAACATAATTTGATTATGATTAAAAAATCATTTTGTATATTGATTAGTGTAATTCCATGGACTTGTATATAAATATTTACAGAATCAGGAATAAAGTCATGATCTACAGGTACGTACCAGTTTGTATTGCCTGGTAACTTTTTATACGTGGAATACTGATTATGTTTATTCATTTTTGGACCTTTATACCACATAATGATTATTTTAATGATCACACCACACGAATCTTCGATCTGTAATACGGGTTGTATAAAGCTCAGCACTCGGCAGCTTGTATGGTATATAGGCAGCATTAAGCAGCTTGTGTGGTATGCAGGCAGAACTAGGAGCTTGTGTTTCATGCAGGCTGCACCAGGTAGCTTCTGTTGCAGTTTGTGTGACATGCAGGCTGCACTATACAGTTTGGGTTACATGTTATGTTTTTTCTTCTTTTTACGGGATTAGCCCACCAGGGCACAGGTCAATGATAATAATAATAATGATAATAATAATAATAATAATAATAATAATAATAATGATAATAATAATAATAAAGGTTCATAAATGAATACAAAAGTTTAAAAATAGATCAATAGTGAGAAACGATATATTTATGTTGTGTTGTCAAAATAACAGAACTAATTGAAACTCTGCAATTGTGTTGTAAATGAGGCAGAAAGTCAGATTAGCAACCTGGGACTTGGTCACAATTTTTGTGATGCCATATGGCAACAGGGTCTACCATTAGACAATACGCTATGCTTCCAATATCTTCCCAGGAGGTAGTACCTCCCTGTTTGGTAGCTGCATTATCAGCTAATGTGGCATGGGTGCAGGACTAAGTAGGTTGTGTGATATGCAGGCACAACTAGGAAGCTTTTGTGACATGCAAGCAGCACACTAGGCAGCTTGTGTTCCTTGCAAGCAGTACTAAGTAATTGTGTTGCATGCAGGCAGCAGTAAGTAACTTGTGCTGCATGCAGGGAGCACTAAGGAACTCATGTTTCATGCAGGAAACTTTAGGCAGTCTGTATGGCATACAGGCAGCACGAGTCAGCTTTTGTGGCACGTTAAAAGGTCCAGGTAGTTTATATGGCATGCAGGCAGCAGTAGGCAGTCTCTTTGGCGTGCAGCACCAGCAGGCAGTTTGTGTTAGATGCAACACCAGGCAGCATGTGTGGTATGCAGCATCAGGCATCATGCGTGGTATGCAACATTAAGCATCATGTGTGGTGTGCAGCAATAGGCAGTCAGTGTACCCAGTGACCGTCTTGAATCGCGCTACACATTTACAGTCTCATTTAAGAGGTTACCTTTGTTATTACTGACAGCAACCCTGGAGCGTGGGTCGGGCGGTCACTACCGTTTGTGTCTATGTATGTAATAAACTATGTAGTTCCTAGCATATTACTGGAGCGAAAAGGGCTTTAACGATCAACTGGAAATATAAATTATAATTTTGTCAGCATAGTGAGTAAAGTATTGCTAAAGTATGATCGATTTTACTGCAAATAACGTCACAGCTAGATATCCGGCCGTGGCCACTGAGAAGTTTGAATGTGCAACAGACTGGTTTGGAAAAAAATAAAAGAGACGATGAAAAGATCATTTTGTTTAAGGACTTCCTAACTATTTCCTACACCAGAACTTAAGTGTAATTGAATTAAATATTGCCAGTTTCTTTAACTTATTTCCCTTAATATTTTCTTAATTTTTCATATAGTTCATCAGATCCACCAGGGTTTATCTTGGGTTATCGAAGTACGTGAGAGTAGTGAACTGTTTGTAGCTATTATTAATGTGGTGTACGACAGTTGGTTATTTATCCCCAGCTACGTACCTACAGTGGACAGGGGATGGTAGCGAATTCAGTTATCATTTATAATTTTTTTTAGTGATTTCTGAAAGTCCATGCAAAATTCCTATTAGAGTTTAGCTATACCCCATTGAACACAAATGTGGTGGTGTGTCTCCCTTCACTCACAGGGTCTTTGATGGAGTATGAGAGCAATGTGGTCAGGAAAGGTTCTCCAGATTGAGTTTGGCTTCCTTGATGGAATGTGTTCAGGGCCTGGATGAAGTGTGCACGCAACACTCACTAGACATTTTTTCTTCTAAAATCAAGTTCGTAATTGTATGGAAAACACACACACCACACACACACACACACATTTACTAGTACTTACCCATATATATATATATATATATATATATATATATATATATATATATATATATATATATATATATATATATATATATATATATATATATATATATATATTGGGTACATTTTAAGTATATGAACTAGACTACCAGAAGCATTGGTGATATCTTCCTTTAGGTTTAGAGCAATACATATCATTAGTGAAAGCTTCACACTAACTGGAGGGTAAAATAGATTTCGGTGATTCACGCAGTCAGGCAGGATAGAGGTGCTAAATTCAGCTAAAAACTATTCATAAGTTTGTGTAAGAATACAAACAATAAGTTTCGAGAAGTGAAATATATCAAACGAATCGGATGTGCATTTTATACATATGAAAGGCTTGATTGTGTACATCTTACATGATGACGTTTTAAAAATCCTGGTGATAATAGAGTGCTCTTCTTTAGTGATTACTGAGAGAGTGATGGTGGTGGTCTTCATATTAATAAATCAGAATGTGGCCACTCGCCCATGTGTTGAGCCCCTGGGGCATCAAACCTGAATGAAGGCTGACGAAACTTTACCCAAGTTGAAGCATAACTTTAGCATTAAGTTAACCGACGGACAGCCCAGGCGAACTGTTAGACTGTCTGAGTGACGCAACGAGAGAGTAAAGGTGGAAGGATGAGGCCAAGTACGATATTAATCTTACTAGCTTGAACATAGAAAATGTTAAGGAAAATATTATATATATATATATATATATATATATATATATATATATATATATATATATATATATATATATATATATATATATATATTAGATAATGTGAACATGATTATTCTTGGACACAACTGATCTTGATAAAGAAATATTAAATAGACTAATAAGAAATGCTCAGTACTGCCATATTGTTTCTGACCAATAAAACTTCTTGTGATAATCGGGATTTTGGTTTCTTCTAGTACATTAACCTATATCAGTGTTTGCTAATAGTTATTCCGTGTTTTGTGTAGGCATGTTTAATAACAATTCGGCGTCCTCAGAGCTAGGGTTTTGAGAATACACCAACTTGAATAGTGTAAATTATACAACTTTAAAAGTTTTAATTAAAATAATATGCATTTTACCGTATAATGCAAAGTTATGAATTAAATACGACGATGATAACAACTTCGTACATTGAACTTATATATAACGTGTCTCTTACAGACTTGTGTGGTGAATAATATTCACCACTGTTATGTTTGATATTATCAGACATAACCGCCTTAGATAAGATACTCAAATGTGAGTGTAAGTTTACAGTTATACTGTAGATGTGACGATCTTTCGCTGATCTCCTCACTGTGGTGTATAGGTATATAAAGCTCTTACTGTATTTTTTACTCTAGGAGGCTTGTCCGCCAGGGAGCAAGGCGAATATGGTGCATTGCATGCAACACTGATACCAAAGTCTAATTTTACCAAGTCAACCCACTTCGAGTCGAAAATTCGTCCTTCCCCACGCATGACGTCATTTGGCCGGCAGCCCGAGGGGTGGTCTGGGTGGGACCTCAGTTACCAGCTGGCCGTCGTGGTGCGGAAGTCTTTGACAATGCCTGATAAATGCTTCGTAATGGACGAGTTGACGGTTTTGGGTAAACACAAGAAATACACTCTGCCACGTTCGTAGAGTGATGTGGTATATATAATTTGTAATAAAAGTTTAAAGTCTTGCTATAATAGTCGATTTAAGTTTATTTCTCTAGAAACGGGACCGCCATTTGCAGTGACGTAACCAGTTTCCCTATCAAACTCACAGCTGCGGAGTCGACTGTTTTGGTCCCTTTATGGTTAAACAAGGCCGGGCCCGGGCGAAAAGATGGGGATGCTTGTTTACATGTCTGGCCACCCGAGTTATACACCTGGAAGTCCTCACCTCACTGGACACAGACGCATTCATCAACGCTATGACGAGGTTCGCATCCTGCAGAGGACCTCCCAAGCGCATCAGATCCGACAATGGAACCAACATGATTGGAGCGAACAGAGAACTTCAGGAGGCGGCGAGTAAGTGGAACAGTAGTAACAATGTTAGGAACACACGCTTGCAAAGACAAATAGAATGAGAGTTCAACCCTCCGACTGCCTCTCACATGGGTGGAGTATGGGAGCGTCAGATCCTCACGGTGAAGAAGGTTCTCCAGGGGATGATGGGCACACAGGTACTAGACGTCGAGCGACTCAACGCCCTGTTCCGTGCCGTGGAAGAAATCGTCAACGGGAGGCCTATCACCCCAGTATCCGACGACCCGAGAGACCTAGAAGCACTCACTCTGCTTCACCTACTGCGAATGCACACGGGAACCCTGCCCACTGGAGGCGATCAGTCCATAGCAGAAGCGTACCGACGAAAGTGGAAGCATACCCAATTCATTGCAGACCAATTCTGGAAGAGGTGGGTTAAGGAATATCTCCCGACACTCCGGCAGCGACAGAAGAACTTCCGGGCGCACCCCAACTTCCGTACTGGGGACATCGTCATCATATCTGGACATCCTCTCCCAAGGAGCTAGTGGATGGTGGGAAGGGTATTGGAGGCGGTACCGGGTGATGACGGCCTGATGCGGTGTGCCAAAGTAAAGACGAAGAACTCAGTGTTAATATGTCCAGTGACAAAGCTCTGCCTATTGGAGGGAGTCGGAGAGTGAGACTCCCGGCAGACAATGGGTTTCGAGCAAGCTCAACAGGGAGAGTGTTACCGCCACAGTAGGATAAACTAGAAGGGAGAGAGAGAGGGATAGAGAGAGAAAAGCGGGGGGGGGGGGGGGGGGGGGAGGGAGGGCAGGAGAGAGACAGAGGGAGTGTTGACAACGAGCTTTGCTGAAGTGTTAAGTGTGAAACAGATGGTCCTCGCCTCCGGCTAACTAGCTCGACTAGTCTCTAGCCGTCCAGTGAGCCATCAAGTCAGGGAGTTAATAAGAACATAAGAACATAAGAATGGAGGAAACTGCAGCGGGCCTATTGGCCCATACTGGGCAGTCCCGTTTACACCCAACCCCTATTGCTCATATGAGCATCCAACCTATGTTTGAAGCAATTCAGCGTATTCGAGTTTATGATGATATTTAGTAACTTGTTCCATTCATCCACTACTCTGTTTCCAAACCAGTGTTTACCTATTTCACGCCTAAATCTAAAGTTGTCTAATTTAAAACCATTGTTACGAGTTCGCTCCTGGTTGGATAATTTGAGTACCTTTGTAATGTCCCCTTTGTTTAGCCCTGCCTTCCACTTATACACCTCTATCAGGTCGCCCCTCGCTCTACGTCTCTCAAGGGAGTGCAAATTAAGATGCTTTAACCTATCTCTATACTCAAGGTTCCTAATGCCCGGGATTAGTCTTGTCATTCTCCTCTGAATTCTTTCCAAGGATTCTACATCCATTCTGTAATACGGTGACCAGAACTGAACTGCGTAATCCAGGTGTGGTCTCACAAGAGCAAGATACAGTTTTAGGATGACCTCGCTAGTCTTGTAACTAACACTCCTTTGTATGAACCCAAGTACTTTATTAGCCTTGTTACGAGCAAAAACACATTGTTTACTTGGCTTAAGGTTCCTACTTATCATTACTCCTAAATCCCTCTCGCAGTCGGATTTCTCTATGGCATCGTTGTTCATCTGGTATCTGGTTTCCCTGTTTACATCTCCTATACTGAGTACTTTACATTTGTCGACGTTGAATTTCATCTGCCATTTTTCAGACCATTCGAAAAATTTGTTTAGATCTTCCTGTAGTTTTGCCGAGTCCTCGTCAGATTTGATAACACGTCCTATTTTAGTGTCATCAGCAAATTTACTTATGTTGCTGTCTATGCCGATATCTATGTCGTTTATGTATATAATAAACAATAATGGTCCAAGTACTGAGCCTTGGGGAACTCCCTTGTGGCCTACATTAGAACCGAAACACTTAAGTTTTATATGATTTAACACCCTACTCTACTCAAATATATTATATGTAGTCGTTAATAGTGAAGGAACGTACGATTGAATTAATTATCTCATACTTAACATATGTAATTTTTAATCTGCAGGTTTTGATCGAATAAAGAACAATCCAGTCCTACGTGCAAGGGTCCCATTATCCCACAGTCGCTCATTGGGCGGTTACATATACTATGCTCTTAATGATGATGATGTTAACAAAGGGTGAGATTTTTATAAGTTTGATTATCTTTTGTTGTGTAGACGCAACGCAGCACAAAATGTATATTATATAACTATATTAATTACAATAGATTCCCTGCTATTCTCGTATAATGTACAGGGTATATATATTTAGTGGGAGAAAACTTTTTTCTCTTTTTAACCTCAGACTAAGGATATTTACGCCCATTAGATATCAGTCATTGTTTCTTCTCATTTCTGGGGTGTTCAGTCTTGTGTATAGCAATTGTCAGAGGACGACAAGTAGCAAAACAATATTTATTATCGTGCGGTAGGAATGTTAGAAATAGCTCATCATTTCGATCTGGCTGGGACTATTCATAGGGAATGGAAACGATATTATTTAATTGAAACGAATTTTTCTCTATTATTTCACTTTGTAGTTATATGCTATAAATAAAATTTCCCGTGTTTTCATAATTTAGAGATTATTTCTCTTAATGTTATACAAAATCTGCGTATGTTAGTGTGCACGAGGGATAGTTATGGTAAAGATCAGTAATATGCTATATTGTCTTGAAGCGTTGTAGGAAAAGTATAACACTCTAATTTTCTTGAGCCCTCTGATAGAAATATATTAAATTCTGTTTTACAAGGTTTTCGCAGGTTATTCGGTAAAACGTATTTGGGATTCAATGCAATTTTGTATAGAGCCTCTATCATGTAAACTCTTACCAGATGGTCATCGCAGATATATCCGCTTTAAGTATCCTTACTAAAAATTGTCACTCTAAGTTGTTGTATTTACTAGGGACATGGTTGGAGTCAGCTTTGTCTCTTGATGGTTTTCAGCGGATGGTGTTAACCTTTAATTTATTATTTCCTAAGCTCAGTACGGTTAAGGTAAAAGTTTACTGAGAAACCTGCTCGACACACCTTAACTCCCTGGATATTTGTGTTGCACCTTAGCAAGCTCTGAGTTCACAATTGTTAAGTTTATTAAGTAAGGTCTCAGTGGATGTAAGATTTCTGTAACTGTCTCTATGAGTAGCCTGTAATAATGAAGACTCGAATTCATGCTCACCAAACAGCCGCCTGATGTTTCTTCGGGGATCTGTGACGTAACTAGTTGAACACTCTGGTAGTTTAGTCGGATGTGGAACACAAGATCAGATGGGATGTTTATTTCATTACGCATTTTGAGTGTTTTGTGAGTGTTTCATTATATTTGGAGCGTTATGTTTCGTTGTGTATTTTGAGTGTGTGTGTGTGTGTGTAATAATAATAATAATAATAATTAACGGTTTATTGAAAGAGCATGTCAGCCGGAATGCTGAAAATATACAGTTTTTTAATTGGGGAATGGGTCTCTTGATATACAAATAATATACAAGTAACGTAAGTGATACAAATATGATATATAATCAGTAGGTGGGGAGAAGGTCATACTACAGGGCATTTCAACATAGTGACAGTGCAAAAAGTAAAGATTGACTGGGAGTGAATACACTGGTTGATTACAAGTTATTGATAATTTTTACAATGGTTGGGACTGGGCTGTTCTTATAGAGATCAGTTCGTGCTTGTATGGGCTGGATGCGGTTGTGGTGTCGAACAGCAATTCTCGGACGAGGGATCTCGGACGGTAGTAGGAGCCGGTGTTGAGGTTGGTGTAGAAGCTTCTCACCAAATTTGCAGATGAGGTCGTGGTGATGGTCAGAGAGAGCCGAGAGGGTCAGCGTGTTGAGCCCTTCTTGATATGTCAAGTAGGAAGGGGAGAGAATAATCTTGCAAGCCCTCTTTTGCAATTTTTCTAGGTGTTTACTTTGTGTGACATTTAGGGAGGAAGACGAGGTAGGGGAGGCATAGGTGAGCTTGGGAAGTATGAATGTTGAGTAAACACTGAGAAGCTCGGGCGCAGGAACTCCGAGGGACTTGAGTCGGCGGGGGAGATGGAGACGGAAACTGGAGGATTTGACAACTTCACTGACGTGTGGTTTCCAATTTAGTTTGTTGTCTATGGTGACGCCGAGGAGCTTAGTGGAATCTGTAACCTGGAGTCTGTTAGGACCTAAAGTAATGGAAGTTGGTGGGATAACGTTGGAGGAGAGGTTGTTGTGCATAACCATGGTCTTGGCATGATTGGCGGTGACGTGGTTGTTGGTGGCCCAGTTTTGGAGACTGTTCATTAAATCCTGAAGGACGGTATAGTCGGGAGCAGAATTGTTAACGCTGATCCCAATGGTGGAGTCGTCGACATATTTCCAGCGAGCAGGGGTTTCTCCCTAGGGCATCATTGATAAGCATAAGGAAGCATAGTGGTCCCATCTTGGTGCCTTGGGGGACGCCATAGGTGAGTGACTGGAAGGTGGAGACAGCCCTCGGAAGCGTACAGCTTGGCGTCGGTCACTGAGGAAGTCTGTAAGCCATGGTATAAGACTTCTTCGAAACACGAGGTCGATTGCTTTGTTGATGATTAAATTGTGGTCGACTAGGTCAAATGCCTTGGTGAAGTCAATGAAGGCGACAGCTACAGACGTTTTTCGTTTTTCAAGATGACGGTTTATGTAGTTGAGAAAGCTATCAAGACAGTGAGTGGTGGAGGAAGTTTTCATATTACCAAATTGCTGAGGATCTACGACTCCTGCAATATCAGCATAAGCCCAGTCAAACACAAAACTTTCACAGATTAAGCTGGGTATTGGGGTGATTGCAATGGGTCGTAGCTCATTTATGGATTGTGGGCTGGTTGACTTGTGCACTGGTGACACATATGAAATCTTCCAGTCAGCTGGGCATCTGGCTTGACTGAGGGAAGCCTTGATAATCGAGTAGAGGGGCTTAGCTAGCTCCCGGGAGAACTCCTTGAAGAATTGGTAAGTCAATTGGGGTCATGGAGCGTTTTAACTTCAGTTTGTCCAGACGTTTTGCTTCTTCAAATTCTTCTACTAAGTCAGTGGGAAAGGGGGCTGGCTGGTAAGCAGGGAGACTGGTTGTGTCAAGCCGAGGGAGCGTCTGGCATATAGTAGCGAAATGGTTATTTGATTGCTCAGCTGCGTCAACATTAGTGAGATGGCTAAGGAAGAGGAGGAGGCGTGTCGTATTGTTTAGTCCACAGAGTTCTTTAAGCTTACCATACCACTGACTGATGTTGGTCTGCTTCAGGTGTTACAATTTGGTTGGGTAGTGAAACTTCTTTGCAGTGCGTATTTCGCTAATGACTCGATTGCGAAGGGACCTGTAGCGGTTGTGGTCATTGAGATAAAAGGCTCTTGTCTCTCTTTTGCATAAGTCTTTTGATCCGAGTTGTGATCCAGGGCAAGTCAGGTGGGTTAGGTCTGACGGACTTCTCGGGGAAGAAGTGGTGGTGTGGTATAATTTATCCATTTGGTGTCCACGTCATCCACACTAAGTACTTCAGTCCAGGGACGGTGAACTATCCACTGCCCGAAGAGACGCACTGCAGAGTCTGTAATCGGCCTGTAGGTCTTGATGTAGGGCTCTCTACTTGAGTTGGAGTGGCAGCTGGGGACCAGAGTACTGATAGGTGTGTGCTACACCCGATAAGAGGCATTGGTTGAAGTGGTTGGTACTGGTCCGCTAAATCGGTTAAGATAAGGTCAAGGGTATTTTGACCGTGTGTGGGGAAGTTCACATCTTTTGATAGTGACAGCTGGTCCTGGATATCAGTGGTGTCAATTTCATTATAATCTCCGCATAATACTAACCTGGCACATGGGTCCCTAACTGTGAGGTGGGTTGACGTGGTAATGAGGTGATTGATAAGAGTATATCTGGTGGGTGAGCGAGGCGGATGGTATGACACACAGATTGTGATAGAAGCAGCGTGGCGTGGGTGGGCCCATGGCACAACACGTACCCATAATGCCTCCATATCTGCTGGGACTTGAGCATCTAGGCGTGACGGGCGTAAGTCATCTTGACAGAAGAGGACACCCCCCCCCCCCCCCCGCGTCCATGTGAACGAAGGTGATGAAAGAGATGATATCCCTCAATATGATATGTTTCAGGCACGGTCTTTCAGGGATGGGTTTCTCTGGTTTCCTAGTGGAGGTTATGGTCCTAATGGGCTTTTGTTTATGACGTCCCTTTCTATGGCTGCGCACATGGAATATGTTCAGTGACTTGAGTCGCGCGATAACACTGCCATCAGGATAACCATTCCCACGCTTTAGTATGTACAGAGAGCATCGGGAGTAAGTAATTGGTGGCCATCTGTTAATATCTGTCGTTGTGGACGGACGGAAATGTTTGTCGCCGACACAGTATCCACGATACAGTATATGTAAACACCGCGGTGGTCCTTGTCACTGGCACTTTGAAGGTGACCGACAAAGTGCCCACTATCTGGTATTACAATGCTGTGTTTTTGTGCTTTTCCTTGGAATGCACTATCGGAACACTGTTCGGTAATCAATCATTGCACTGATCACTTGAATGTTTTGCTGAATAAATCCCGGTGTAGTAAGGCTGGTAGGGCGTTGGGATATAGCAGGGTGAGGGGGGGGGGGGGGGGTCATGGCCAAAGAGACTCGGCCTGGCTGCCAAAACCAGGAGCGCCTTCAGGGCACGTCTTGCCTCACTGATGGTTGACATGTGTGTGTGTGCCTAGAATACAGAAGTCGTGGGATCCTTAACTTATAGCACTGCTTTTTTTAATTTGGTTCGGATTTAAGTTACAAATGAGCTTGTGAATAAAACCTCTTTGTCTCTCCCTCTCTTTCGTCCTCCGCCATATATCGTAATCCCCGTCCTCCTAATAATTCAACTCTGTGGATTTGAATGGAAAGTTGAGCCTCAAATTGAATGTCTCGCGACGCTGGATTACCATAATGTCGTCTCCTACTTTCACTGCGGTGGCTGCTTTATCTCACCTTTGGCTTTGCCCTCACCACAGAAAATAAGTGACATTTTATTTTTATTTTTTTATGTCACCCTGTTTTATGTCACTCTTTTTTTTTCGCAGGTTTTTCTTCCTCTTGCCGTAATTTCTCCATCTTTATCTCTCCTTCTCTCATGTTGTGCTTTGGTTTCTGTATTTCTTATCATGTTTGTGCGTTAGCACATGTATACTTTGTATGGGTGTTCCTGTGTGAATGTGTTGATATGTGAGTTCATTTAGACTACAGTATACATACGATGTAGGATAAGCAATAATTATGGATATACACGAAAAACGGTTCTCAACCTATGGATTATAACAAAAGCTTAAGAAACAAAACTTGACATCTTTAGTCCTTCACTCTCTCGGGGAGGGTGATGCTCTCCACAATGTTTCAGACACCAAGCGTTAGCAATACAAGTGATCTAAACGTCGACTGTCAGTCGTACACTTCATTGTTGGACAGGAAGGACTCGAAACTGAAGATTTTGTATAAGTGGAATTGGTAGTTGGCAGCGTATGCAGGAAAAGTTCCAGAAGACCAATTATCATAGAGTGTATGAACTCACGAAATGTGTAGACACTTTAGTGGCCAACGAAGACTTGAGAAAGAATATTGTGGAAGTCTATGTGTGTGTGTGGTATTTCTCTAGAGTGCAAAATGGTGCATGTCAAATAATTTTTTTCGCACGGGATTGTCAGCTTGTCCAAACTTTGGTACCGAGCCTCTCGTCCAAGCAGTAAGTTGTCTGGGTTATTCATAATAGCGAGACCCACCACCGTCAGCCAGAACCACCATTGTCTGAACAACCACCGTCAGCTCAAACAACCACCGTCAGCCAGAACCACTACCGCCAGCTAGAACCACCACCGTCAGCCAGAACCACCATCATCAGCCTGAACCATCACTGTCATCCTGAACAACCACCGTCAGCTCAAACAACCACCGTCAGCCAGAACCACTACCGTCAGCCAGAACCACCATTGTCTGAACAACCACCGTCAGCTCAAACAACCACCGTCAGCCAGAACCACCATTGTCTGAACAACCACCGTCAGCTCAAACAGCCACCGTCAGCCAGAACCACCATTGTCTGAACAACCACCGTCAGCTCAAACAACCACCGTCAGCCAGAACCACCATTGTCTGAACAACCACCGTCAGCTCAAACAACCACCGTCAGCCAGAACCACTACCGCCAGCTAGAACCACCACCGTCAGCCAGAACCACCATTGTCATCCTGAACAACCACCGTCAGTTCAAACAACCACCGTCAGCTAGAACCACTACCGCCAGCAAGAACCACCACCGTCAGCCAGAACCACCATTGTCATCCTGAACAACCACCGTCAGCTCAAACAACCACCGTCAGCCAGAACCACTACCGCCAGCTAGAACCACCACCGTCAGCTCAAACAACCACCGTCAGCCAGAACCACTACCGCCAGCTAGAACCACCACCGTCAACCCAAACCACCACCGACAGCCTAAACAACTACCGTCAGCCAGAACCACCATCATCAGCCTGAACCACCATCATCAGCCTGAACCATCACTGTCAGCCTGAACCAACACCGTCAGCCTGAACCATCACGGAAGATATATACCGGGTGTGGTAGTTGTGGCATTAAGTTCCCCCTCGTTAGTTGTGCCCACTGCTTTGACTTATTTGTTTTCTATAATCACGTCTCACTTGTGGTTCAATGTGTGAATTGGTGATGTTATTGTTGCAGTTGCACTCTTTATGTTAATGTAATGTCATGGATTTCTGGTATGATATCTTATATATATATATATATATATATATATATATATATATATATATATATATATATATATATATATATATATATATATATATTGTCACTTAATGTTAAAGTTGGACGTAAGGCACCGTTTTTTTTGGGGGGGGGGGGGGTTGCTTGGGCTATGACTAGGATTACAATACAAACACTTTATGAGAGTCTACCCGCTGACTGTCAACTGTTACTCAGGGGAGGGTGATCACTGCTGGTGTACCTGTACCTACTTCTGGTGTGTTCAGACTCATATCCATTTTCTGTATGTTCCCATCTCTGATGTGGTTGCACACATTCTTTGTAGCTCTATCCTTTTCTGCTCTGTTAAAAGCCATTATATTTTCGGTTATATCCATTTCTGATGTGGCTGTACCCACTTCTCGTGTGGCTGTACCCACTTCTCGTGTGGCTGTACACAGTATTCACCTACGGTGTGATAATAGCTGACTTTGCCGGCACTACCTTCAAGCCATTGTTTTAAATTCGTATTGTGAGTTTCTCCAAATTCTCGTTGCCTATGATGGATTTCAGTAACAAAACGAGGGTCCATGTCATACATGTCCCACGTCACACCTGTCAATAGCACTGACCCGGGTGCGGCCCATCGACACTCTGCAGTGTTTCCTCCTCACCTCGTCACTGATAGAGTTATTTTGGGTTTTCGTATTCTGTGTATTTCGTTTCTCACACTGTTGAGTCTTATAATAATACCAGCTGTCATGTGTTCTCTGTCACACTGTTGAGTCTTATAAGAATACCAGCTGTTATGTGTTCTCTGTCACACTGCTGAGTCTTATAATAATACCAGCTGTTATGTGTTCTGTCACACTGCTGAGTCTTATAAGAATACCAGCTGTCATGTGTTCTCTGTCACACTGTTGAGTCTTATAAGAATACCAGCTGTTATGTGTTCTCTGTCACACTGCTGAGTCTTATAATAATACCAGCTGTTATGTGTTCTGTCACACTGCTGAGTCTTATAAGAATACCAGCTGTCATGTGTTCTCTGTCACACTGTTGAGTCTTATAAGAATACCAGCTGTTATGTGTTCTCTGTCACACTGCTGAGTCTTTAAATAATACCAGCTGTCATGTGTTCTCTGTCACACTGTTGAGTCTTATAAGAATACCAGCTGTTATGTGTTCTCTGTCACACTGCTGAGTCTTTAAATAATACCAGCTGTCATGTGTTCTCTGTCACATTGCTGCGTCTTGTAATAGTAAGCAGCTGTCATGTGTTCTGTCACACTGCTGAGCCTTATAATAATACCAGCTGTCATGTGTTCTCTGTCACACTGCTGAGTCTTTAAATAATACCAGCTGTCATGTGTTCTCTGTCACATTGCTGTGTCTTGTAATAGTAAGCAGCTGTCATGTATTCTGTCACACTGCTGGGCCTTATAATAATACCAGCTGTTATGTGTTCTGTCACACTGCTGAGTCTTATAATAATACCAGCTGTCATGTGTTCTCTGTCACACTGTTGAGTCTTATAATAATAGCAGCTGTCATGTGTTCTCTCACACTACTGAGTCTTGTAATAGTAGCAGCTGTCATGTGTTCTCTGTCACACTGTTGAGTCTTATAATAATACCAGCTGTTATGTGTTCTCTCACGCTGCTGAGTCTTGTAATAGTAGCAGCTGTCATGTGTTCTCTCACACTACTGAGTCTTGTAATAGTAGCAGCTGTCATGTGTTCTCTCACACTGCTGAGTCTTGTAATAGTAGCAGCTGTCATGTGTTCTCTCACACTGCTGAGTCTTGTAATAGTAGCAGCTGTCATGTGTTCTCTCACGCTGCTGAGTCTTGTAATAATAGCAGCTGTCATGTGTTCTCTCACACTGCTGAGTCTTGTAATAGTAGCAGCTGTCATGTGTTCTCTCACACTACTGAGTCTTGTAATAGTAGCAGCTGTCATGTGTTCTCTCACGCTGCTGAGTCTTGTAATAATAGCAGCTGTCATGTGTTCTCTCACACTACTGAGTCTTGTAATAATAGCAGCTGTCATGTGTTCTCTCACACTGCTGAGTCTTGTAATAATAGCAGCTGTCATGTGTTCTCTCACACTGCTGAGTCTTGTAATAATAGCAGCTGTCATGTGTTCTCTCACACTGCTGAGTCTTGTAATAATAGCAGCTGTCATGTGTTCTCTCACACTGCTGAGTCTTGTAATAATAGCAGCTGTCATCAGCAGTGAAGATAACCATCTCTAGCGCTGCACCATGTATCATCAACACTCAGTAGACATTACTGTATGTCCTTTGCAGAACTTCAAATGAAAGAATATTACTTTGTTTTAGTTTCCATATTTATAAGTTTCATTTTATTAACACTGACAATGTGTGCAGTTATTTGTTCCAAAAGGCTTTTCTTTTTCTTTTTTTTCCTTTACCTTAAGCCCAAGAGCACTACATACATGGCATTTATCTCCAAAGTTGTCCTTAAGATTGGAATTGTGATGAAACATCCATCGCCTTTTCGTCTCACGTTTTCTTAAAAAAAATTATAGCTAACCAATGTAAGCATGGAAAAATGGCCGTAAAGCATTGATGATGATGATGATGATGGTGATGGTGATGATGATGATGATGATGATGATGATTAACAAATACGATTAATATACTATTCCTGGGAAAATTATGTCATGTACCCTCGCTAACAAGTGTATTACTGGGAGCGTTAACCTCTGCCCATTACAAGTGCTTAGGTGAACACTATCACTCGGAATGAAGATTTAGGACAGTGATATAATTTTTTATGACACTCATGAATTATAGATGTTCGTGTCACTGGTCTTACGGATAATGAAACAAGTGTCGAGTGCTTCTAGTGCATATTAAATGTATGAATTGAAATAACCATTGAGTGTTTTGTAATGGACTTGAGCCACCTGGTTACGAATCTTCTTAATTACGAAATTATCCAGTTTGTACGTACCATTACTCAAATACATGTTGACGGATTCTGTATGTTTATTGAGACTGGATACTATAATGTTCCTACTGTCAATTGAATTACAAGGTAATATTGAGGAGGCATAATCCCAGTCAATGCAATGCTTATTATCACTCAAATGAACAAACAGAGCATTGGATTCCTGGCCTGTCCTAACACTATATTTGTGTTGTTTAAGTCTAGATACAAGATCTTTACCTGTCTGGCCTAAGTAAAACATATTACATTCCTTGCAAGGAACCTTATAAATGCAGCCACCTGTATTGGGGGAGTTCTTGATTAACATTTGTTTAACAGTGCATGAGTTTTTAAATGCCACATTGACGTTCCAGGTTTTTAGTTGTAAAGGAATTTGAGAGAAATTTTTGTGAAATGGTAATACTAAGAGATTCTTATGTAATTCAATTGACAGTAGGAACATTATAGAATCTAGTCTCATCAAACATACCGAATCCGTCAACATGAATTTGATTAATGGTATGTACAAACTGGATAATTTCGTAATTAAGAAGATTTGTAACCAGGTGAGAAGGTTGGGTCATCTTACCCTCTGACCTGACTATTGACTGCTGCGGTGCTTTTTGAAGATTACATAAGAACATAAGAAAATAAGGAGTCTGCAATAGGCAGGTTGGCCTGTGCATGGCAGCTCCTGTCGAGAGTTGCTACCACTCTCTATCATCCATGAATCTATCTAGCCTCCTTTTGAAACTTTCCAGAGTTCCCGCACTTACTACAAAGTTGCTAAGCTTGTTCCACTCGTCCATAACCCTATTTGTGAACCAGTTTCTTCCTATCTCCCTCCTAAACCTAAACTTATCCAACTTGAATCAGTTGCTCCGAGTCCTATCCTGCTCGGATATTATAAGAACTTTATCTATATCCCCTTTATTGATTCCTTTCACCCACTTAAATACTTCTATCATATCTCCCCGCACTCTTCGTCTTTCTAGGGAATGCAAGTTAAGTTTCTTTAACCTATCCTGATATGGAAGGTTTCTAAGTCCCGGAATCATTTTTGTCATTCTTCGCTGCACGGACTCTAGTGAATTTATATCCATTCTATAATAGGGGCACCAGAACTGAACCGCATAATCGAGGTGCGGCCTGACTAGCGCAAGACATAGTTGCAATAAGACCTCTGCACTCTTGTAACTTACACTTCTAGATATAAAACCCAATACTCTGTTTGCCTTATTTCGAACATTAACGCACTGTTTTCTAGGCCGTAGGTCCGGGCTTACAAGTACCCCTAGGTCTCTTTCACAAGTCGACTTCTCTAGGTTGATGTTGTTAAGGCTGTATACATTATAAGTATTTGTTCTTCCAATATTAAGTACGCTGCACTTGCTGGTGTTGAATTTCATTTGCCATTTTTCAGACCACCCCTGCAGTTTATTTAGATCCTCCTGTAATGCATTTGCATCCTGCCCTGAATTAATTTGCCGCCCTATTTTGGTGTCATCCGCAAACTTGCTTATGTCACTGCTGATCCCAGTATCTAAATCGTTTATGTAGATTATGAACAAGAGTGGGCCTAGTACTGACCCCTGGGGAACCCCACTGGTTACACGGCCCCACTCAGATTTAACACCATCTACGCTGACCCTCTGCATTCTATCGGTGAGCCATGATTTTATCCAATTTAAAACTTTCCCCTCGATACCATGAGCCTTAATTTTTCTCAGAAGCCTCTGATGCGGTACTCTGTCAAATGCTTTGCTAAAGTCTAAGTAAATAACATCGTAATTTTCGTCATTATCTACTACCTCGAAGGCTTTCCTAAAAAACGTTAGCAGATTTGTTAGACAAGATTTTCCCTTTGTAAACCCATGTTGAGAGTCGTAGATTAATTTGCTTTTCTCTAGATGCGATCGGATGCTATCTGCTATAATTGATTCAAGAAATTTCCCCACTACTGACGTCAAACTGATCGGCCGGTAATTTGACGCTGATGCTCTGTCTCCCTTTTTGAATATGGGTACTACATTTGCCTGTTTCCACAACTCTGGCACAACTCCAGTGTCTAATGATTTTGTAAATAAGTTTACGAGGGGTCCGCTAATCTGTTCCCTACACTCTTTTAAGACTCGAGGGAAAATTTCATCCGGCCCTGGGGATTTTGTATTCTTTAGTTTATTTATCTTCTTAAGAACATCCTCTTTTCTGATAGTGATATTCTTTAATTTCTCTTCTTCTTTTCCCTTAAATATCAGTTCCACCTCCGGAATTTCATCACAAATTTCTTCTGTGAAAACTGATAAGAAGTAGCTGTTCAATGCTTTGCTTATTTCTTCACTGCCATTTATCAATTCTCCCCTCCCTGACTTTAAAGGCCCAACTTTGTCCTTGACCTTTGTCCTATATACCTGAAAAAATCCCTTGGGATTCGCCTTGGATTCTCTTGCTATTTTGATTTCATAGTCTCTCTTTGCTTTCCTTACATTTTTCTTAATATTCCTAGATAGTTCATTATGCCTGTTTCTGAGCTGCTCCTCCCCTCCCTTTAATTTCTTATATATTCCTTTCTTTATTCCTATGTCACTACCTAATAACCTGACTATTGTGGATTTGAGCTCACCTTCCTCTGCTGTATATATATTTGCCTTGTTATAAGAACATAAGAAAATAAGGAGTCTGCAATAGGCCGGTTGGCCTGTGCATGGCAGGTCCTGTCGAGAGTTACTACCACTCTATCATCCATGAATCTATCTAGCCTCCATTTGAAACTTTCCCCGTTCCGACACTTACTACAAAGTTGCTAAGCTTGTTCCACTCGTCCACCACCCTATTTGTAAACCAGTTCCTTCCTATCTCCCTCCTAAACCTATCACCCTCCTTAGTCTGTACTCACCCCTGAAGATGTGAATTACACGAAAGCGCTTGGGAACTTCGTGTTTTCTTTTTCCTTGTGGTTATCAGCATATACCTGGATCACGCGCACCTACAGTGATTTACTTGCATATATATATATATTTATATATATATATATATATATATATATATATATATATATATATATATATATATACAGCATATATAATTTTTTTTTTTGGGGGGGGGGGGGTAAACAACGGATAATTGCGAAATTGGGATAATTAAATTTTTTTTTTCTCGAAAATTCATACTGATTGTTGTATTAGTGCATAAACACAAACTATAATTGAGTGTTATCTTTACTAACCTAACCTAACCTAACCTAACCTAACCTAACCTAACCTACACGAACTTAACTTAACCAGACTTTACTTAACCTTCATTAGGAATACTTTTGTTGTGATATGGTATTTAACAACTTTTGAAATGAAGCTGGAAATGTAGTCATGTGTGAACTAATTTCCACCAAGTTATAAAAATAAACAAACTTATTCTTTTAAGGCATTATCAGAGGATTATCACCATTTAACCTGGCGGTGACACACACACACACACACACACGAGTAAGTATTTTGTTCGCTGGTCTGCTGCACTTGTTAGTAACAGCCGTGGATCACAAGTGTATAGTGTTACCTGAATCAACTGTTGGTAATACATTTTATTTAATTTTCTTGTGTACCGGATGTGAAGTGCACCTGATTTTTATTGTTTCTTTGTGTTTCGTATTATTAGGAGCGGAGATAGTATATATGCAAGGGTACGCTGTATGTTAATTAGTAAATATGTTATAAAATGTACGTACTCAGACGAAAAGATTCTCTTATGGGTAAAATTAACAGCTATTCTTTAATTTCAGGTAAGTGTCAGTGGTTGTTTTCCAGGAGAGCTCCGGGTAGATCAGACGAGCGCGGCAACTGTGAGCAAGGTAGGTTAATTCAACAGTGTTTTGCTTGTAGGGGGAGGAGTTTTATTATATTGTTTGGCTTCCATTTTGTTCCGGTAGTATTAAAGTGGATCTTCACCCCCTTAGTGGAAGGTTGACCTGTTTAGAATCTCCTCCATATTTGGTGTCGCTATACATTTCCAGTTGCAGTTCCGAATGAAATGTCGCTATCACACAAGGACTCCATAATCGTGTCTTTTTGTCACATCTTCGAGACTCCTCTACAACTTACTCACATTGACCTTAAGCAAACCATTTTATTCTTTCACTGTATGTACTATTTCTTAAAGCTGCTGGTGATATTCAAGAGACTAATATGAAGCAATGAGTGATATATTTTGTTTTAAGTTTTAAATTTCGTCGCAGTCTTTTTAACAGATATTTTCTTCATATGTTTTTATTTTTTATTTTTTTAGTGATGGAGGTAGAATTCCCCTGTGGTAGCGTCTGTTTTTTCCTGGTAACTTTGTTTACGTGCAGAAATGTGTGTCGTTGGGTACGCATGATCTTCTGGGATACATTTTACTCATACGGTATTATTACTTTGATTTATTATTGTATCTCTCTTATTAATAGCTGTTGTTCATGTCTGGATAAGGACTTTGTAGCTTTCGTGTGTTCGGTGTGAGGTGTTGAACATGACCACCATCACCATATGGTTGGGAGTGAAAGTTGGTTGGGAGTGAGTCTTCGTTGGGAGTGAGAGCTGGTTGGGAGCGAGAGCTGGTTGGGAGCGAGAGATGGTAGGGAATGAGAGATGGTTGGGAGTGGGTGTTGGTCGGGAGTAACAGTTGGTTGGGAGTGAGAGTTAGTTGGGGTGAGTGCCAGTGAGTATAGCTAAGTACTAGTAGAGGTAGAAGCTTGGCCCCTGTATTATTACTAGGCCTTGATAATGCCAGTGTTGCCACGTGTATTGTGCGTCTCTAACATATTAAGGTCACTCGTGGTATTGAGCGTGAAAGAATTATATTTTCTACGTCTGATTTTACCGTAGGAATGAAAACCCTACTTTTTTTTAGTCCTGTCAGCAGGTGACTTTTTGCAGTGAACTGGTGCTTTTAAAATACATGTACCGGAAGCTGTTAGTTCAGGGATATTAAGCATCATCTCACTAACCTGATTAATATCTAGTTTATGAATGTTCTTCCATCTTTAAGGCTTTCGTTAACTTAGTAGTGATCCTTCTGTCTTGTTGTCGTCCTGAGACATAACACTTCGTCTTATATGTTATGAAGCTTAACGTTAGGTCTTGGACTTGACGTCATCTTTGTTTGTCTGAGGATGTTTATTAAATTTTCGAAGCCTTTCTCAACTCCAGAAGACGTACCTTAAATATTCACACCCTTTCACAGTCTCCTGCGGCTCCTTAAGTTCACTTCAAATTCCTGTGGCTAATTTTTTAATCTATTAACGCAATTCATCTACTGAGAGCCCTTATTTATTCCTCAGCACAGTATTACCTTGGTAGCTTAGTCTTATTTTAACCCATAAACTTCACTCTTAAGCTTGAAGGAGTATTACAGTTAATAAGAGGTCACAGTTAACTCTGAAGGATAGGTGAAGTAAGTGAAGTTTTCCTTTAGCTTCTGTTAATCCATTTGTCTAACAAAGGTGTCCACTAATAATTATTAAAAGATGGTAAGGAAAATTTGTCGTATGTGGTGCACATATTTTGTCTCCAGCCTTCCTGTTAGAGGTGAGGAAAAAGTGTATACTAATAATAATAATAATAATAATAATAATAATAATAATAAAATAATAATAAAATAATAATAATAATAATAATAATAATAATAATAGTAATAATTAATGTCTTATTGAAAGGACAAGGCATCCAGTAGGCTGAAAGTATACAATAAACAGAGATGATAAAAGGTACCTTTAGTGAAATTGGGGAATGGGTCAGTTGATCAACATAAAATTCAGGTACAAAAAGAGAGAAGTAACAGAGAGAGAATATAAAAATTATCTAAAGATATGGAAGTAATATCGGTGGCCGCAGGGAAGCCGGTCTTGAAGACTGTCTGGTGAGTTGATATTGGCGCCTTCACACGGTATAGGAGGTTTCACACTTAGGTGCAGTCCTGGTCTCTGTTTGGTCAAAATCTGCTCATCACATGATGGTCCTGGTATCCTTGGTCTCTCAGCTCACAAGTTGTTGGAGAGGGTTCTTGTTTCTCATCAAATGTACAGAAGTTGAGAATTCTCACTTCTCACCTGGTGTAGCTGTGAGTCTTGATTTCACATCTGGTGTTAGTGTGGTGGTAGGTGGTGAGGGATGGATGGGCCGTGACCACTGACCACATCGACCTGTCACTGTATAACACTTGTTTCCTTTTGAGTTGAAATTGTCACTTTTGTATATCAGTTTGGAATGATCGTCAGTCTTTGCTCTGCGTTGTTGGTGGGGTGATGTTGATAAAACCTGGTTGGGAGGAGAAGATAGGGAAAGGGGGGAGGGGCGACGGATGGGCCCTGGCTGCGAAGCAAAGCATTTTTTTTCCGGGGAATAGCCCACCCGGGCACAGGTGATCGACCCACAACGGGACCCGGTAGAGTAAAAGTAAGAGTAAAAAGAAAAAAAATAGAGAAAAACCACTTAATCTACGCCACGAAGATGCTGAAAACCATCTTTTTGAAGTAAGACAGATTGTAAGAGGATGGAAATACAGAAGAAGGTAGAGCATTCCACAGTTTAACTGTGTGAGGAAAGAACGATGTTGTATAACGTGTTACTCTAGTGTGACCGACATCCACAGAGATATGGTGGGCACCGCTGGCAAGACGAGTGTTAAGAGCCCACTACCTTGCCAGCGGTACACAGGATGTCAAGTCCACCGAAACGGAAGAGAGATTATCAACTAAAGGAGAAGAGTTAATAAGACTGATTCCACCCTATCTAACAGTTGGGCAGAAGAAGAGCCACCCCAGATATGAGAGCAGTACTCCAAGTTAGGACGAATGAATTCCTTATATACTTAAAGCAACTGCTCAGGAGTGAAGTAGCTATGGCATCTGTACAGCATCTCCAGCTTTTGGGAGGCAGCTTTAGCTATGCTGAGGATGTGTGGCTCCCATGACATATTACTCTCAGAGGAAATGGTGAGGCTTAGCATTGCTATTTTCGAATTTGGCAAAATGATTGCATCCTGAAATGTGATTGGTGGGAGATCTTCTATTTTGGAAAGTGTAATTGGTAATTGCTGTGTTTTATTACTATTGAATTTAACCAAATTCCTACCCCCGCCCCCCCATTCGGAGATGCTGCGCAGATCCACATTGTTAGGTGAAATGATATCAGCTCTAGAAGCATATCTAGTTTGAGAGTTAGAGGAATGGAGAAATGAGAAAAAGAGTGAAGAGTAGAATCACCAGCGTAAGAATAGATAGAATTAGTAGTAGTGTGAAGTAAATCATTGATAAAAAGAAGGAAGAGAGTAAGTGAAAGAACAGAACCCTGTGGAACACCACTATTGGTAGAAAAAGAGTGCGAGATCGATCCCTCGTCAACAACTGCCATGGATCGGTTCTCAAGGAAACTAAAAATTAGAGAACACATTGGGGGAGAAAAACCATAGGAGGGAAGTTTAGAATGCAAAGACTTTTGTTCATACCCTGGCAAATGCTTTGGGGATGTCAAGGACCACGACGAAAGTTTCCCCATAATCCCTAAGAGAGGATGACCAAAGATGGGCGCAGTAAGAGAGCAGATCATCAGTAGATCTCGCCTGGTGAAAGCCATACTGGTGATCCGACAAAAGAGAAAGGCGTTCAAGGTGCAGGAGCAAATGAGAGTTGAAGATAGTTTCCAAAATCTTGGAGAGGGATGAAGTTGGGGCAATGGGACGCATGTTAAAGGGGTTAGAATGGTCACCCTTCTTCGGGATGAGCTGAAACGAGGCATGCTTCCAAGAAGAAAGACAAGATTGGGTGATGAGGCAAAGGCGAAAGAAGCGAGCAAGCACAGGGGCCAGAACTTCAGCGCACTCGCTCAAAATACGAGGGAGTATTCTGTCTGGTCCATGTGTTTTACTCACATCCAGATTGGATAACACACCAGCAACTCTACGATTGAATATTTTAGGAAAATGCATAGCTTCAGTAGGAGGAGCAGGAGTAGGAGGGGTAAAGTTGGTATCGTCTAAGGTGGAGTTAAAGGAAAATAAGGTGCCAAAGAGATTGGCTTTATCAGAGGGAAGGTTGGATATAGAGTTATCTGGTCGGAAAAAAGGAGGAAAAGAGGGAGTGCAGAAGTTGTTACAGAAGAGTTAGTCAGCTCAGCGGACTTTCTTTTTATAAAATGCCGCTTGACCCAACGAAGAATAGCCTTACAACGATTCCTAGAGGTAATGAAAGAGGAGTGGGTAACAGGAGAAGGAGATAGTTTCATAACTTTATATGCCCGATCTGTCACCCTACATGCAAGAGAACAGGAGCGATCAAACCATGATTGTAAAGTGAAAATTTTGGTAGAAGATGGGA
This sequence comes from Homarus gammarus, assembly GCA_958450375.1. NCBI lineage: Eukaryota > Metazoa > Arthropoda > Malacostraca > Decapoda > Nephropidae > Homarus > Homarus gammarus. The sequence continues at coordinate 31,403 of CAUDMG010003110.1, forward strand.
TAAATGCACTCGTACCACCCTGTATAACCCCAACAATACTGTCAGCACACATCAAGGCGTCCCGAGTGGAAAGGCAACATTCATCCCAAGAAAAGTCGGAGAAGAATTCTCGCAAGGATTTGCCAGTTTGCCCTCCGATAGTGCCATAGTTGGCGTTTAGAGGCGGCTGGGGGAGGTGGTCGCGCCCAGTTTGATTTAATAGAAATAAGATTGTGATCAGAAGACCCCAAGGAGGCAGAACTTGAGTATGAATAATGTGAGGGGTTGGAAGGGGTTAGAGGTAAAACATAGATCAAGAATGTTAACAAGTTGGTTGTGTCGATCTGGAACACATTAAGTAAGGAAAAAGAGAGTGCCTCGTCTCCACCTGGGTCATTCCCTGCAGATCCAAGCCATTTTCTGTGATGTACAGTCACCTTCACTAGTGTGTTCAAAGGAGTTCGTCATATAAACATTCCACAAATCATTATCTTTGAGATATTTTATTTTATTTTTTATTTGATTCCAAAGTATGTTTACTATTACGAGTTTCTTTCTGTCGAATGTCAACAAACACAGGGCTGCCACACTGCACGAAACCTGTTGAACCCTTGTAAACGTGCTAATGAAGGGGACTGTACGTACATTGAAATCCTCTAGGTAGAGGATCTCGGTGTTGGGGTCTGTGGATAACAACGACTCGTGGTAAGAAGTGAGATAGTCAAAGAGTTCCATAAAGTTCCATCCGCGGGCAGGGTGAAACTATGGGCAAATTTCTTTACGCCATTTGCCTTTGTCTACCCAGCAGTAATTGGGGACCTGGATGTTAATCGATTTGCGGATCGTATTCCGGGGTAATGGTTAGACAGTGCAGTTGGCGAGCTGTCCGATCTTCTCGGACTATTCCTTGACACTGGGTCATGCAGCTCGTTAACTTAGGGTGTGGTTTGTGTTGGCGACAGGTTCTGCACCTTGGGGCAGCCATCCTCGTTACACGAGGGGCAACCATAATTATAATGTATGTATGTATGTGAATCTAGGAATGTCTTTAGCTTTGTATTTAAGTCTCACAAAAGAAAAATAACATGATTCTCGACAGAAGTTTTCCTCGGTGAGGAAGATATTAGCCCAGAAAGAAGGGTTATTTCTCTCCCTTTATCACTGAGATGAGAGATTTTCAGCATCTTTCCTGTCTTTGAAAAAGCTCGTGTACAGACACAGGACTACAAAACAAAGTAAGCATATGATATTCACCCCTTTGTTTGCCTTCTTGAATATGTATAGCAGCGCCCGTCTTGCGAATTCTCGTAACTGGAATGGTAAGAATGTGGTGGTGGTCGTGTGTGTTTTATTCCAGACAGGAGCCGCACCATAAACCTAGTGTGTCGACTCTTGACTTCTTAAGTATTACTTATGAGGTGTCACTTAACACATTTGTATTCTTTATGTCTCCCATCTTAAGGGAAAGAAGGTTTTTCTTGTTTCCTTTCTCATTTCTTAGTTCTTTTTAGCAAGATATAACTGAGTGCAGTGCCGTTATTTCTCGCTAGACTTTCTTGAAATTATGAAAGAGTGTACTCCATTCTAGACCGCAGAGGTCAAGTGGATACAGCGCTCGGCTTCTGTTCCAGGGGTCGGTGGTTCGATTCACGGCTCTCTCAGTTAACCCAGCTGTAAAAGGGTACTTAAGTTTCTAACTTGGGGAAGTGCATGCTGTCGGGTGCAGTACTGGCCATGCTGTCTCCTTGTGTACTGAAGGTTTAGTATACAGTGTGCTGTATCCCGACTGTTCCTAACGGGCAGTCATGCCTATAGGACCCACTTTCACTTCATTCTAATAATAATAATGATAATAATAGTTATTATTAATATTGTTAATTCAGGCCCATATTCAAATCTCGGAAGATTAAATTTACTACTTCTAAAATATTTATTTCCGCCTTCAGCTCATTAAACAGTTGACTAATAAAAGTCAATTTTGATACCAAGATACATTTTAATACTTCCTATAAGGAATTAAGACAGTGTTACTATTATTTTTTTTTTACGGGGTTTAAGTTCAAGCCTTTTATTCGGTTTTAAAATCGCTACACTTAAATTCTGATTACTCTAGATTGGATTTAGCGTTGCGATTCCTTATGAGAACTATGCACAGACAGATGGAATGGAGACAGATTTTGAGTTCCTGTTATTTTGATGCTTCACAGGGGTCAGAGATCACGACAGACAAACCTCCAACGTGGGATTTTAATTTTTTTGGTCATTGTTCTATGTATTCAGTAAATCTAGATTTTACTCGTCATAATCATATACTCTATGGTGACGCTTGATGGAATAGTGAGAGTGGATGGTTAAAGAGTGTACACGCTATCCATGACAGTGAACTGATACCCTAAGGAATGATAATAAGTTTGTATACTTCTCTTACAGTATATATATGGAGAGATGAGGAGATTGAATATAACAAAAATTAATACAATAATTTGTCTTAGCTACATCAGGGGGTGTGTATGGTAAAAGAATCGTAACAAAAGCAATGTGTATCGTAGGAAGACCAGTGTGGGTTGATAGAAGGTGCGGTAAGTTTGGATAAGTATATACGGTAAAGAACGAGTTTCAACAACTTTATAAAGGAAAGAATCGATTAAAAAAAAATGATAAATTAGACAGAAAAAGCGATGTTGGAAGTATTGGAAATGTTTGACGAGGTAAATGGAAAATTGGTGAATGGTGTCCACGTTGTTTTGTTTTTTTTATAGTCGGGTAGTGGGACACAGTTTTTCTTAGTGTATGTAGGAATGCTAATAAATGATGTATTATGTCACCGTTATTTCGCATTTACATGGATAGGGTAGCAAGAGAGATGATGGAGGTGTAAGTTTGGTGAATAATGATACGGGATGGAAATAGGAGGTGAGTTAGCAAGAGACACTGATCTCGTGAGTGATGCGGCAGGAGAGTCACAAGTGTTAGTGAAAGATTTGGGAAGAGTGTGTACCGGGAGAGACAGTTGAAAGTGAATGTGAGCAAAAATGGTGTAAATAAGTAAATAAGGAATACAGGGAAAAATGTATATTAGCTTGACAGGAAATAGAAAGGAGGAGGAATGGATGTATTTCGTATGTATGGAAGTGGATGTGTCAGGAGATGGAACGATGAGTGATGAACTGAATCACAGGGTAGTGGAGGAACAGAAAGTAATAGCTGGGTACAGAAATATATGAAGAGAGAGAACGTGGTAAAAGTTGTAAGATAGGAGTCTATGGGGTACATAATTATGACGCAGGAAATAAGGCGCAGAGAAATATAAAGATTTGTTAATGATAGAGGATTTGGGGAAGAAAGCGTATGAGGGGTGTTTAGTTTTGGGGGGACTTGCTCTGAGGAAACGGGGAGAAGGGAGGGAAGACCAAAGAGGGGATAGAAGAATAGGGTGAAAGGTGTACTAGAAGTGAGTGGGGGGGGGGGGGGGTTGAATATTAAGGAAGTGATAGTGTGCAGGAATGAGTGGAGAGCATGGCATCGACTAGTAATTTTTAGGGAAGGACTTGGTGCTGATGGTTGATGGTGTCTGCGTGAGGCGACAAGGGTACACCAAATTTGCGCCTTTGTGTCTTTGTAATGGAAGGGGAGTACCTTAATTAAATGCATCTTTTCCATCTCTAAGAATGAACGAATCACAACGAATAAAGGGAATATGTACAGTCACCTGTACTTATACCTGGTACAGTTGTTGGCGTGTTTTGTGAGATGTGGCATCTTTGTTTTTGTTTACATCGAATTTAAACTCCCGGAATGGCCCTAAGGAACATCGCAATAGCAACCAGATTAATGATGCTAGCGAAGCATTCCACAGTGGTGCCACATCTCACAAATAGGCCAATCCTTGTACCAGGTATAAGTGCAGGTGACTGTACGTGAGTATTTCCTCTTGTTCCGGCCACCCTGCATTTAGTGGGAACATGACTTAAATGAGAGTGACAGAAAAATATCACATCAATCATTTCGGTAAATCAATGCCGTGGACAGTCCATTAGTTGTGAATATCATTATTTCGCTAACCTCCTAGTTACCACTTATATGGTTTGTTAGGTTTTATCTTTTAGTTATGTCATAGTTTGTGTATATTTTACATTTTATAACCGTCATTGTGTGATTATTGTTTGTCAAGAAATATATGTTGTTTACCCACGTATTGTGTAATGAAACTCCTGATGCACGCCTCTTGTTGCCTATTAGTACGCAGTCAACGTGTTCACACTTGTTTTATTATTTTTTATTCATTTTATAAGTTATATCATTTGTTGATAATGATTTTGGGTTTGTTATTATCATGATGATCAATAAACACTGACTTTTATTTTTTGTAGTTGTGAAAATATACTGTATGCATATCATAAGGCAGAGCACTTATGAAAGTAAAAGTATATTTTTTTGTTGAAGTTGTAGATTCAGCATTCTCGAAAAAACGTAAGTGACGTGTTCTGTGGTAAAAACATAATGCCCGGCAGGACTTAGAATTCAGAGATCAATAAAAAGAAAAAGTTAAAGTAATCCAACAGTGACATGCTATATCGGTATCCCTAGGGTGAAGAATGCCTCTAGAATTATTCATAGAGAGGCTGGGGACAATCAGACTTAAAGGGCAGAGACTAGTCATCTGCACACCCACAGTTGGGCGCCCAGGATTGACTAAGTTACTCAGTCGTAAAACCGCGTTGACTCCTCTGATATAATCTTTACTCTCTGTCTGCACTTCTGATACCTACTACACATTATTTTCTTTCTATTATTTTTTTTATTTTTCTCTTCACAGTCTACCTTTAGAGGAGTTAAATGGATATTTCTACTAAGCTTTATATTTTCTTAGTCGTGCCTACACTTTTGCTCAGTAGTGCACACCTTTACCTGGCCTACCTGCAGAATTGTTCGATAACACGTACACACACTGTTCGGGTATGACTTCGCCTCTGTCATTATCTTTCCTAGGTTGTTCATTAGTATGTGCACGTTTACATCTTAACCTTATTTATATCTGCCTATTTTCTCAGCAGTGTAATCACTTTAACCAGTTTTATCTCATAACTTAAGTAATACCGGTACAGCCCTCTGTAGGTAACTTATCTCACCTTTGATATATACATTCAACTCCATTGAGAAGGACGCTCATCTCTCACTTAACGCTCTTCCCCTGACAAGCACTGGTAATGTGTCTTCCTTGAACCGTGAAAAGCTCATTGTTTTTTCGTAAAAAATTATTACGTGTTATTTTGACAAGAAACCTCGTTATTAATTTCAGTTCCCTGTTGTACACAGCTAATGCTTTTTTTTTTTTTTTAAGTCTAGGTAGTATCGAATCCATGTCTTAACATCATCACGTCTTAATTAACAATAATTTCGGAGCTTGAATTAT
>CAUDMG010003111.1:0-2500 GCA_958450375.1 Homarus gammarus
GATTTTCTACTTTTCGGAAAGTAGATTATCGACTTTTCGGGGAAGTAGATTTTCGAATTTTGGGGGAAATATTACCTAATTTTGCGAAGTAGATTATCATAGAAAACGGGAAATTTGTATCATAAAAAATGGGAAATATCTACTTTCCGGGAAAGTTGGTTATCTACTTTCCCGAAAAGTAGATAGATTTTCTACTTTTCGGGAAAGTAGATTATCGACTTTTCGGGGAAGTAGATTTTCGAATTTTGGGGAAATATTACCTAATTTTGCGAAGTAGATTATCATAGAAAACGGGAAATTTGTATCATAAAAAACGGGAAATATCTACTTTCCGGGAAAGTTGGTTATCTACTTTCCCGAAAAGTAGAAAATCTATCTACTTTTCGGGAAAGTAGATTATCGACTTTTCGGGGAAGTAGATTTTCGAATTTTGGGGGAAATATTACCTAATTTTGCGAAGTAGATTATCATAGAAAACGGGAAATTTGTATCATAAAAAACGGGAAATTTGTATCATAAAAAACGGGAAATATCTACTTTCCGGGAAAGTTGGTTATCTACTTTCCCGAAAAGTAGATAGATTTTCTACTTTTCGGGAAAGTAGATTATCGACTTTTCGGGGAAGTAGATTTTCGAATTTTGGGGAAATATTACCTAATTTTGCGAAGTAGATTATCATAGAAAACGGGAAATTTGTATCATAAAAAACGGGAAATATCTACTTTCCGGGAAAGTTGGTTATCTACTTTCCCGAAAAGTAGATAGATTTTCTACTTTTCGGGAAAGTAGATTATCGACTTTTCGGGAAAGTAGATTTTCGAATTTTGGGGGAAATATTACCTAATTTTGCGAAGTAGATTATCATAGAAAACGGGAAATTTGTATCATAAAAAATGGGAAATATCTACTTTCCGGGAAAGTTGGTTATCTACTTTCCCGAAAAGTAGATAGCTTTTCTTACTTTCGGGAAAGTAGATTATCGACTTTTCGGGGAAGCAGGTTTTCGAATTTGGGGGGAAATATTACCTAATTTTGCGAAGTAGATTATCATAGAAAACCGGAAATTTGTATCATATTAAATGGGAAATATCTACTATCCGGGAAAGTTGGTTATCTACTTTCCCGAAAAGTAGATAGATTTTCTACTTTTCGGGAAAGTAGATTATCGACTTTTCGGGGAAGTAGATTTTCGAATTTTGGGGGAAATATTACCTAATTTTGCGAAGTAGATTATCATAGAAAACGGGAAATTTGTATCATAAAAAACGGGAAATATCTACTTTCCGGGAAAGTTGGTTATCTACTTTCCCGAAAAGTAGATAGATTTTCTACTTTTCGGGAAAGTAGATTATCGACTTTTCGGGGAAGTAGATTTTCGAATTTTGGGGGAAATATTACCTAATTTTGCGAAGTAGATTATCATAGAAAACGGGAAATTTGTATCATAAAAAAGGGGAAATATCTACTTTCCGGGAAAGTTGGTTATCTACTTTCCCGAAAAGTAGAAAATCTATCTACTTTTCGAGAAAGTAGATTATCGACTTTTCGGGGAAGTAGATTTTCGAATTTTGGGGGAAATATTACCTAATTTTGCGAAGTAGATTATCATAGAAAACGGGAAATTTGGATCATAAAAAACGGGAAATATCTACTTTCCGGGAAAGTTGCTTATCTACTTTCCCGAAAAGTAGATAGATTTTTTGCTTTTCGCGAAAGTATATTATCGACTTTTCGGGGAAGAAGATTTTCGAATTTTGGGGGAAATATTACCTAATTTTGCGAAGTAGATTATCATAGAAAACGGGAAATTTGTATCAAAAAATGGGAAATATCTACTTTCCGGGAAAGTTGGTTATCTACTTTCCCGAAAAGTAGATAGATTTTCTACTTTTCGGGAAAGTAGATTATCGACTTTTCGGGGAAGTAGATTTTCGAATTTTGGCGGAAATATTACCTAATTTTGCGAAGTAGATTATCATAGAAAACGGGAAATTTGTATCATAAAAAATGGGAAATATCTACTTTCCGGGAAAGTTGGTTATCTACTTTCCCGAAAAGTAGATAGATTTTCTACTTTTCGGGAAAGTAGATTATCGACTTTTCGGGGAAGTAGATTTTCGAATTTTGGGGAAATATTACCTAATTTTGCGAAGTAGATTATCATAGAAAACGGGAAATTTGTATCATAAAAAATCGGAAATATCTACTTTCCGGGAAAGTGGGTTATCTACTTTCCCGAAAAGTAGATAGCTTTTCTTCCTTTCGGGAAAGTAGATTATCGACTTTTCGGGGAAGTAGATTTTCGAATTTTGGGGGAAATATTACCTAATTTTGCGAAGTAGATTATCATAGAAAACGGGAAATTTGTATCATAAAAAACGGGAAATATCTACTTTCCGGGAAAGTTGGTTATCTACTTTCCCGAAAAGTAGATAGATTTTCTACTTTTCGGGAAAGTAGATTATCGACTTTTCGAGGATGTAGAATTTCGAATTTTGGG
>CAUDMG010003111.1:10000-102500 GCA_958450375.1 Homarus gammarus
TTGTGGACCTGGTCTCACCCTCCTCTGTATATATACACCTTGATTTGTATTACTCTCTCTAGTCTGTACTCACCCCTGAAGATGTGAATTACACGAAAGCGCTTGGGAACTTCGTGTTTTCTTCTTTCCTTGTGGTTATCAGCATATATATATATATATATATATATATATATATATATATATATATATATATATATATATATATATATATATATATATATATATATATATATACTGCAGGCGGAGTGACAGTACTCCAGATAGGAGTGACTGTACTCCAGGAGGGGTGACAATACTCCAGGCGGGGTGACAGCACTGCAGACGGGATGACAGTACTCCAGGCGGGGTGACAGTACTCCAGGCGGGGTGACAGTACTCCAGGCGGGGTGACAGTACTCCAGACGGGGTGGCAGTACTCCAGGCGGGGTGACAGTACTCCAGACGGGGTGACAGTCCTCCAGACGGGGTGACAGTTCTCCAGGCGGGGTGACAGTACTCCAGACGGGATGACAGTACTCCAGACGGGATGGTAGTACTCCATACGGGATGGCAGTACTCCAGACGGGATGACAGTACTCCATACGGATGACAGTACTCCAGACGGGGTGACAGTACTCCAGGCGGGGTGACAGTACTCCAGACGGGATGACAGTACTCCAGACGGGGTGACAGTACTCCAGACGGGATGGCAGTACTCCAGACGGGATGACAGTACTCCATACGGATGACAGTACTCCAGACGGGGTGACAGTACTCTAGACGGGGTGACAGTACTCCAGGCAGGGTGACAGTACTCCAGACGGGTTGGCAGTACTCCAGACGGGGTGACAGTACTCAAGACAGATTGACAGTACTCCAGATAGGGTTGACAGTACTCCAGACGGGGTGACAGTGCTCCATACGGATGACAGTACTCCAGATAGGGGTGACAGTACTCAAGACAGAGTGACAGTACTCCAGACGGGGTGACAGTATTCCAGGCGGGGTGACAGTACTCCAGACGGGGTGACAGTACTCAAGGCAGAGTGACAGTACTCCAGATAGGGGTGACAGTACTACTGACGGATGACAGCACTCCAGACGGATGACAGTACTCCAGACGGATGACAGTACTCCAGACGGGGTGACAGTACTCCAGAAGGGGTGACAGCACTCCAGGTGGGGAAGTACCTCACCTTCTATGACATTGTTTCATACCTAAGCTTGGGCGTCAAAGCTTAAATCTTTAAATGTCTTAATCTGTTTACTAAGTTGACAACAGTTCCTAACAGAGCCAGTACATGCTCACAGTGCCAACTGTTCCTAACAGAGTGCCAGTACATGCCCACAGTGCCAACAGTTCCTAACAGAGCCAGTACATGCCCACAGTGCCAACAGTTCCTAACAGAGAGCCAGTACATGCCCACAGTGCCAACAGTTCCTAACAGAGAGCCTGAACATGCCCACAGTGCCAACAGTACGTAACAGAGAGCCAGTACATGCCCACTGTGCCAACAGTTCCTAACAGAGAGCCAGTACATGCCCACAGTGCCAACAGTACGTAACAGAGAGCCAGTACATGCCCACAGTGCCAACAGTACGAAACAGAGAGCCAGTACATGCCCACAGTGCCAACAGTTCCTAACAGAGAGCCGGTACATGCCCACAGTGCCAACAGTTCCTAACAGAGAGCCAGTACATGCCCACAGTGCCAACAGTTCCTAACAGAGAGCCGGTACATGCCCACAGTGCCAACAGTTCCTAACAGAGAGCCAGTACATGCCCACAGTGCCAACAGTTCCTAACAGAGAGCCGGTACATGCCCACAGTGCCAACAGTTCCTAACAGAGAGCCAGTACATGCCCACAGTGCCAACATTGAAATAGGTGTAGATCTATACACAGTCTGCACCCCCCCCCCCCCCCCCTCAGCAACAACAACCATGAGTATGATATGTGATTACTGCAGGGAGACGTCGGATATGGAGGATACAGGCCTAACTAATGCAACGTTTAGGAAGTTACTAACTGCCGTAAAGCTTGATGGCTGTTGCTGGCATTGCCCTGGCTGCATAGTCAAGGTGAATGAAACGATTTGAAGCCATAAGGGAACGAGTTCTCAAGGGACGAAAATAGATGAAGCTGGAGCCCTGCTGGTTGACAAACTGGAGCAAGTTGGGAAAGAGATCCTTGCTAAGACTGAGGAAGTAGCCGACAGAATGGAGGTGATTGCTAAGAGGAGTTATGCTGACGTATTAGCAGGGCCACGGGAGGTGGCGGAGAGTAATGCAGGATCAGAACAGGTTCTACAGCATATTGGGACTCTGAAGAAGTGTGTCGAAGAAATGAAAATTAACGGACATACTGTTAGGGGAGAGGAGGAACACCAGGAACGTTTCCAGCGCAGGAACAATGTAGTAGTTTTTGGAGTCCCAGAGAGCCAGGCGGAGGGAACTGTGAGTAGGATAGCACGCGATAAGATGCTGTTTCAAAATATTTGTAAAGAGATTCTGAAGATTCCATCAACCCCTCAGGATGTGAGGAGGCTGGGACAAAAGCAGGGGGCTAAGCCTCACCCCCTCAGGATCACACTAGTGAGTGAGGATGAGAAATGGCAGGTTATTGGGCAGGCAAAAAACTTAGAAAGGAGCGAGGAATTTCGGGATGTATTCATTCACCCAGATCGCATGGTAATGCAGAGGGAACAGCACAGAAAGCTCCTGCAGGACTTGACGCAGAAGAGGGAGGAGTCGAGGAGGAACGGGGACAGGTGTACATGGGTTATACTCAGGGGGAGGGTAGTGGGAACAAGTGTGCCGATGTAACGGGCCGAGTTCTTCTCATTTTATATCCCACCTAATCTGCCATCATTTGTAGTGGCCGCGAATTATTTCATTTTAATATTCCATCTAAGCTGCCACTAATTGTACTGGGCCAAGTTCTTTACTTCATATTTTTCCATCCAGATATTCTTTTGTTATTATTCTTTAATTCTTTATTTATAAATATACTTTATATTCTTATTTAGTATTCTTATATAAGTAATTCTCTTCTCACTTATGTATGTATATTAAACCTTCATGGTGTATTTATTTAATAATTTCTATGTTGTGGCTTTAGTTCCACAATATACATACATGTCTTATCTTTCTTTTCTTGTACTTTCCAAGCCCTTCATTTCTTTCATATATATTATATGTACTCAATTTCATTGTTCTTACCTTTCTGAAGTATACTCTGTTTTACGTCTATTCTCATACATGGATTAGTCTGGGAACCATGTTATTCTTAGTACACTTATTATACTTACAAATAGGCTGCCACCACCAGACTGTTGGGGTTAGAATATAACATATCTCATGGAAAGCTTATGGGTAGTGTGGTAGATGTATAGGCACGTGAGTAAGTATTATTTTCTGGGAACCAATGTTTAGAAGAGTAGAGAGGTGATACTCGTAGATTACTAATTCAATATTTATTAACACAGTGAGTGAATAAGATGTGGCTTAGATTCACCCAGACAAAACTGGACTCTCAGGTCTTACTGTACCATTGACAAAACAGAACCGCAATTACTTATTAATTCATCAAACACTTCAGGTACTTATTAACTCATTAGACAACTCCTAGTACCTGGTATATCATTTAACTATTTCAATACCCATGACCTCATGAGAACGGTGGTAATATTTCTCTGACAAATGAGATTTAGGAGTTACTACACACGGTCAGATAACACTGGACCCTCAGGTCGTACTTTTAAGTAACAAACTACATTTTCAATCCTAGGTTACAACATTTAACAATCATTATATCATTTCTTTGTCACTGCAAGTGAATAATATGACACACTTGATATTATCCCGAGTTAAAATAGTCTTTAAAACAGCATGTTATTTCGGAATGAACTAATGTGACACTTTAACGAGTATTCAGTGGTTTGGTGGACTCAACTCCGAGAATAACAATCACCCTAGAACCACCAACATTCATTGATTCACTACTTAACCTGGGATGACTATATTTCTGCTAGTCATCCCCAAGCATGGATGTGAATACGGCTCCATACATATAACCAAGAACAGTAGATGGGCCACGATCACACGACAGAGTCAGTGGGCCAAAGTTGTTTACAGGCTCGCTCGCTAGTTCGGAGCGCCTGGCCCGGGAAGGGTTGACTCGTGGCAGTGGGCCGTGGCGTCTGCCAAGGAATCTCGCCACCTTAAAGACATCCTTCGAGAGTCATCGTGCCCATAGGCGGCTCCCGAACCTCAGTCGTGTTGTCAACACGCACAATCGTCTGGAGACGTGGAGGAGAAATCACAGAGGGAGTGATTATTTAACTTCACTATACAAAACATACGTCTGGCAACGGTCCAGAAGATATCTAAATCTCTACGTTACTCGACTTAATTGGCACAGAAGTTATTATGTTAAAACATGAACAATGATATTCACAAAAATCGACTAAGTTAAACTGAATTAACACAGCTACGAAAAACAATCATCTACACACCTGGAGACGTGGAGGAGAAATCATAGAGGGAGTGATTTCTCCTCGCGCGTCGGCATATATACGGGCCTGAGGGCATATCCCTACTAGAAAGACTAATTTTATTAACAATAGACCTTCTATTCAAAGTGGTCGTTGGACACCTAGCTGTGACCGTCAGTGTCACAAATCAGGCTAATTTTCTACGTCTATCTTTATGATGTAATCAGAGATTGAGTTTGTCAGGAAAGAGGTGAAATGGAGTTATATACGCACTAACAACTATACTGGCCTGACCGCAAACCACAGCCCAGGCCGAAACAGCCGTTAAGCCTTGGAGAATTTTGAGTTTGACAGGAAACGTTCAGGAGATTAATGACTTTCTTAAATAGACCACTGACATTAACTAAACTATAAACATCAGATTCTCTGATGTTTAGGCGACAAAACAATATAACTTCAGTAGCGATCAGAAACTCATGGATATCCCCACGAACGACATAAAATATACCACTCTAGCTGGCAAACTCGACACTCACTTACTTGACAAGTTTTACTAACAATAAGGACAGTTGAAGCTTTCAACACCACTCACAATGGATCTTGAATGTTCCAACTGCAAACAGACATATCTAGGTTGCCTCACCAATTGCAACCACAGTTGCAATTTCATATTCTGTCATTACTAATGAATAATAAAGTCTCTGGTACATTCAAGATTGAGAGAAAACGGCAGACTCAGGCGTCCTGAAGCGCTGAGAAAACGGACTCTTCAGATGGGGAACTTCAATAAGAAAGCATAGCTACATGTTTTGTGGGCTATTGAGAGTAATATGAATCGGCTAATTTTACGTTAACTGACGTGTATGACCGTGGTCATTACACCGACACAGGGCCAGGGGGCAGCAGTGCACCCTCCAACCACTCAACCCCCCACCCGGGAGGCGGCACCAGCTCAGCCTACCGGACAGGAGGAGGCGAGCGCCGTGTAAACAATGACATTTCTAACCACACCCTGCAAAATACAGTGTACTTAGCAAATGTTGCAGCTTCTGAGAATGGGGGGGGGGGGGTTATTACTAAGAGGAGAGACGTTACCGAGAACAAATTCTGGCTTGAATGTCATGTACACTAATACTGACATATTCCTTAATAAGAGAGAGGAGTTTGAAACACTACTAAGAGTACACCAACCAGATATTGTAGGTGTTGTAGAACTGTTGTACAAGAACAGGAGAATAGACCCAGAGGAATGTGAGTTCAGAATTCCTGGATATGACTTATTTATGAACCTTTCTCAGATGCAGCGATGGAACATCTACTACGAAACAACCTTGTAAAAGATTGCCAACACGGTTTTATGCCGGGGCGCTCTTGCTTGACACAATTGCTCAAGGTATTGGATATTTGGACCCATATTCTAGAACGGGGTGGTAATATCGACAATATTTACCTAGATTTTGCCAAGGTTTTCGACAGTGTACCCCACGAAAGGCTGAAAATCAAACTGGAAGGGTACGGAATTCGGGGAAATGTCCTAGCGTGGATAGAAGACTTTCTACATGACCGCAAGCAATGTGTGGTGATTAATGGCACGAAATCGTCATCTGTACCTGTAACAAGTGGGGTACCGCAGGGTAGTGTATTGGGCCCGCTGTTGTTTGTTTGTTTCATAAATGATATGCCTGACGTTGTACACTCCTCCATACAAATGTTTGCCGATGATGGCAAGTTATTTCGGGAAATTAAGAACCAAGCGGACTGTGAAGAGCTGCAGAAGGACCTCTGTGGGCTCCAGGAATGGTCGAAGGAATGGCTGCTGAGATTCAATGTCACGAAGTGTAAGAGGATGCACCTGGGGCGTACCAACGGTAAGGAGGCGTACCAACGGTAAGGAGGCGTACCATATGTCCCAACGGGATGAAGAAAATGTACTAGTTGAGACTGTGTGTGAGAAGGACCTAGGTGTGTATGTTGACAATGAGCTGAAGTTCTCGGGCCATTGTGAGAAGAAGGTAAATCAGGCAAATAAATTATTGGGTCTTATAAGAAGGTCGTTCAGATATCTAGACGGTCCGTCCCTCGTGACGATCTTCAGGAGTGAAGTGCTTCCCCATCTGGAGTAATGTCACCCCATCTGGTATGCAATCAATGGGGAAAGATTATGTATCAATCATATGATTACCAGGTTCACCTCCTGGGCTTAGTGCAAACTCAATACCTTCTTCTTTACTCTTACTCACAACATTACTGGTGGTACATTACATGGCACTCATTGTAGATTATTCAACATATACGTAAACAATGACACTAGTATATGCAGGGGTCCACTACCCAACATGGGATAATTATTTCCAACTAATTATCCCTAACATACATGTTACAACACTCTCTGTGGACATATACTTCCAAGGAGTAACCCAGGGTAGAGCACTGGGGCTGTTGTTATTGTGGGGTAGCCAGACACATGGCGGGTCTGGGGGCTGGCCCAACGAAGCCTTGGGGGACATTAATCAGGCCGCATCGGTGCCATCTTCTCATATATGATCCCGGCTGGACATCTAATACATCCGAGGCCGTTGTTGGATGGTAGAGCGATTCAAGAATCACAATGGGATCGGGAGACAAACGGGGCAGCGTCAGGGGACCTGTATGGATGAAGGGACGGGCACTCACTAACTGTGACAACAACATTACGTTTCAGGGGACGTTAAAGACGTAAATATGACTTCACTCAGAGCATATCAACTACGTTACTGTAACACTTGCACAATCAACTATTAATTGGGTCAAATCACTTAAAGAAGGGCGAATTACAACACAGAGTGGAATGACATACCTGTATGGATGAAGGGACGGGCACTCACTAACGGTAGAAATGCCCGAGGGGCCCTCACTCAAAACAGGCCAGGGAGTCCACCTACTCCTATTCCGATGAATTAATTTACGGTATACTCTGACGTTGAAATTGAGACTATGAACTCATTTTCATTCTCTAATATTATCTTCACTAACAATGCTCTGACTCAGCTATCAAAAGCAAAATTAAATTGATTACAAAGGGTTGGATGGCAACAGGTCCCAGCATAAGCGTCTGCTCCCATGACAAAGACGGGGGAAACAGAGAAAACGGAGGACGTTTCCACTGGGGGACTAGGGAAGGTTTTGTGGACGTTTGAGCGTAATATGAATCCTTAAGGTTTTCAGGTTAGCTCTTATCATGACCATTACACCCGAGATATGCTAGGGACTGTCAGTTGGTTGAAAATGTTCAAAGGAGGGCCACCAAACTGGTGCCTGCACTTCGGCACCTCAGCTACCCTGAGAGATTGGAGCGCCTGAACTTGCCTAGCTTGTGCTGCGGACGGGCAGGGGGGGACCTGGTTGAGGTTTATAAGCATCTCAGGGGGCACTACTCAGTTGAGTGTCCTTACTTGGAGCTGGCGGACGCTCGCCCCACAAGGGGTCACAGCTCAAGATTGAAGAAGCGGCAAGTCCAGAAAACCGTGAGGGCAAACTTTTTCGGAGTGAGGGTTGTAAACTCTTGGAACAATCTACCAGAGAGTGTTGTGACGGCACCGAGTGTGAGCTCTTTCAAGAGAAGACTTGACCAACACTGGAGCGGGTTCAGGTACATTCAGGAGCCGGTGCATGCCCAGTATTTGCCAACAGTGCGTGACAGAGACGTGACCGATCGCCCGGGCGGCTAGCGAGCCGACCTTTTGGTGAAGAATACAAAGGAAAAGAGACGTGACCGATCGCCCAAGCGGCTAACAAGCCGATCAGTGGCGAAGAGGATAAAAGTAAAAGTAAAAAAGAAACTTGCAAGAGGGGTGTGGTTATCTACGTTAGGCAAGACCTTAGAGCCAGCCGGGCGAGGGTACAGGGAGAGGATGTTTTTGAAGAGTCCAAGTGGTGTAAAATTAAATTAAAGAGAGGGGACTTACTTATCGTCAGGTGTATGCATAGATCCCTAAACTGTGGCCCACTAAACCAAAGGAACTTAAGAACCTTAATAAACAATGCGGGGATGCTCAAACCTAGCAACCTTCTTATCATGGGGGACTTTAACTATGGCGACATCGACTGGAGAAACGAGTCCACCCCGAATGACTTGAATAACCCTGCTACTCTTTTTGTAGAAACTCTGAGAGATAATTTTCTGTTCCAACATGTTAGAGACCCGACACATTACAGAGGGGAGCAAACACCCAAGCCACTTGACCTCATCATAACAAACGAGGAGGGTATTGTGGCCAAACTGGAACACCTTGCCCCAGTTGGCACCAGTCACCATACAGTGTTGTCATTCAGATTTAAGTGTTACCTAGTTCAGGATAAGGCTAGGCCAAGGTGCCAATATTACAAGGGAAATTACAATGGGATGAGGGAAGAGATGAGGGGTATCAACTGGCCTGACTTATTAAGGTACAAGAACGCAGACACTACGCTGAATATCATAACTAGTAAAGTGACCCATTTGATCGACAAATAGATACCCAAGACCAAACCCAGTGCTTGTAGGAATACGAGGGGATCCCTACACATGAACCATGCGGCGGTCGACAAAATTAAGAAGAAAACTCAGAAATTCAAGACGTGGGTTGGGTCAAACGATGAGCAAGACAGGAGGATGTATGCAAGAGCCAGAAATACAGACTTATTTATGAAAAACACAAGGGGGTATAATCTGGACTAAAGAGGTAGAGTATGGGCTAGCCCAAAATATACCCCTGAGTATAATATAGCCTGGGCTATTTTATACCCCAGGGTATATTTTGGGCTAGACCACTGTAACCCCGGGTAAAGTTTGGCGGGGGGTTAATGTGGGCTGCTACACCGGTCCTGCCTATGCAACTGAGCAGCCCCTTTGAGGAGCCAATCTGCTCACCCCACATGGGGAGAGGGCTAAAAAAAGTGCCCTAAAAATAGCCTGCCTAAAAAAACAACCAGACTGGGCAACCACACCCTTATGCGGTCGAAAACACAATCAAAATCACAGATCCAAACAAAAACAAACTATAAAACCTCTTATGGTCGCTCCACGGAATTTCAGAACCTTTCTAGATACTGGCACACATGAGCATCCGCCCTTGTGGCAAAAGAGCTGGCTAGGTATAACATCAACATTGCAGCCATTAGTGAGTCCTAGCTCACATACGAGGGTCAACTCACAGAAATGGGGGTTTGGCTTCACCTTCTGGAAGGGTAAGCCTGCTGAGGAGAGAAACTGCATCCATGGAGTTGGCTTTGCTATCCACCAACGCATCCTACACTGGCTAACTGAAATGCCTATTGGGATGAACGAGCGTCTCATGACGCTCCAAGTTCCACTGAATCACTCGCATCACCCCTTCTTCATCAGTGCATACTCCCCAACACTGGATGCAGAGGATGACATCAAAGAGGCCTTTTATGTTGACCTTGACAGATTGCTAACCTCTATTCCCAGAGAAGATACGGTTTTGCTCCTTGGTGACTTCAATACCAGAGTTGGTAGAGATGCTGACATTTGGCAGGGAATCATAAGGAGAAATGGACTAGTCAAGTGTAATCCCAACGGCCTACTCTTCCTCAGCATGTGTGCTGCACACAACCTCACTATCACCAATACCTTATTTAGGCAGGTCGACAAGTTCAAGGGTTCGTGGCAACACCCACCATCCAAGCACTGGCATCTAATTGCCTACATCATTGTCAGAAAAAGAGATCGCCGAGATGCCCTCATCACCCGAGCCATGCGTGGCTCAGACCAATGCAACAGTGATCGGTTCATCAGAGCCAAGCTCTCACTTGACATCGCCCCAAAACGGCGAAGGTAACAAGCCTCCAGAAGAGATATTAACACTAAGCGTCTGGAGGATTCAGCGGCAGCACATGATTTTGGAAAAAAGCTCAAACATGGGCTGATAAACGACCCAACAACAAACAACCCAAATCCCAGTGCCGAATGGGATATTCTCAACACTGTCATGACAAAAACCTGCAAAGACTCTCGGCCAGATCGAAATAATACACCAGGACTGGGTTGATGAAAATGACCCGGAAATCAATGTACTCCTCAATGATAAACGTGATGTTTCAACTGACTGGCGGAACAACCCTCGGTCTTGGACCAAAGCTGATACCTTTCCCAAGAAGAAAGCGGCAGCCCATCTGGAACTTCGCAGTCTAAAGAACGACTGGTTTAAAAAAAAGGCGTGTAAATGCAAAAACTTGTAGATCAGCACAAGATGCACGAATTCTTCAATTTCACTGAAAAGTTTTATCGGCCGATCACTCATGGCACAGCTGCCCCCTCCGTTCATCCGACAGTAATTCCCTAATTAAAGACAAAGAAGACATTCTTCAGCGCTGGAAAGAGCACTACCATTCACTGCTCAACCAAAACACTGATGTGAATGTCCTATCTACCCAGCAGGCCCCTCAGCATCGAGAGCTGACCCACCTTAGCTATCCTCCATCCCTGGATGAGGTGCCTACTGCCATCAAACAGATGAAAAATAACAAAGCCTCAGGGCCTGATGGAATCCCAGCCGAGGTGTATAAAGCAGGAGGACCTCTGCTTACCAGCCGTCTCCACTGTCTCCTGGAGAACACAATACAGTACATCTGGATAATTTGCGGATTTTTATTTCGCTGTCCTCAATTATTCACGGTTGAAACCCTGGATGTACCCAAGAATGTCTGTGGGTAGTTTTAAAGTTGCTGGCATTTTTGCAGCCGGTGTAACAGCCCAAAATACACCCCCTCCCCAGACTATACCCGGGGTTAAAGTGGGCTAGCCTGTTTTATACTCCGGGTATATTTTGGGCGAGTCCAGTTTATACCCCGGGGTATAAAACAGGCTAGGCTATTTCATACACAAGGAGGTATAATCTGGACAAGAGAGATATAGTCTGGTCTAGCCCAAAATATATAATTTATGATGGAAAAAAACTCTGGACATTGAAATACAGACTTATTTATGAAAAACACAAGGGGGTATAATCTGGACTAGAGAGGTATAGTCTGGACTAGCCCAAAATATACCCCGGGGTATAATATAGCCTGGGCATTTTTATACCCCAGAGTATATTTTGGGCTTGCACACTGTAACCCCGGGTATAGTTTGGTGGGGGTTAATGTGGGCTGTTACACCGGTACCAGACGTGGGCACACACGAAGGTTACCAGATGATGCGTGTTTACAACAGTGACGTCACCGAGCTGTGCATTGTGGGTAAAATAAGTGCCTGGTGGTCTATCCTTACTGTCTCTATTCCTTGATCTAACCAGTGACAAGATATCCATCGGCCAAAGCTACAAAGATACTTCTTTCTTAGACTGCACAGTATTTGTGTATCCCCAAGTATCAAGTACCTCTGTAAATGAAACACCAACAGTTTTCTGAATTCTTTATTATAAATCCAAAAATGAGTTTGGTACGGTACACTAGCAGACGTTGTTGTTTCCAGTGTCACTATTTGAGAAACTTTGCATTCCAGCCTACACCTGGATAGCAAATGACAAAATGGCCACTGTTAGAAAAATATACCAAAAGGACCACTAAGCTTTTTTAAGCACAAAACCCAATTGACCGGACCTATAGTATTTACGAGTAGTGTTTTTATTTAGGCTAGGATAGATTTAGTTGGGTGGTGTTACCTGAAAATTAAACACTCTCATGATTTTACGGTTCCATTTATGGTATTTTGTTAATGCAGACCATTTTGCATATGTCAATGTTTTTGTTGTCTCAACCTACAGATCAAAGAAGAAAAGCGAATCGATCTGGCAGCGGCTGAATTCATTGTTACATTCTCTTTACAGAATTAATTATCTTTATCGAGTCATTTATTCCGGAGAATACGAAAATATTTACCCTCCGGCATTTCAAATACTGTACTATATAAGAGTCACAGTCATGCAGAAAAATACAAATAATAAGAAAATTTCCTGGAAAATTAATTACAGTAATGCTGTAAAGTTGATGTTAAAACTCGCCGGGCAATAAAATACCCGTTTGATTCACTCTTCCTACTCACTATAATATATTTAAGAGAAAGAAGAAAAACCTTTATGCTTATTATGAAATTGGCCGCATTCATTTATATTCATCATCAGAATAGAAAACGTTTTTTGATGGTCGTGCAGTGTTCCTCCTCGGTAGGATGTGTAAAATATGTACAACTATGTACAGTATAGTTGATAGGGGGACCGGTGGTAGAAGAGGTACGTTTCTTGCCTCGCAAGCGAGATGTCACGGTTCGATTCCCGGGCCAGTGGAAGTTGTTTGGACTTACTTCCTAGCCTCCATTAGTCCCTGTTCACCTAGCAGTAAAGTAGGGACCTGTTGTGAGTCGAAAGTTGCGAATTCGTATTCAGGGAGTTGTTGGAGCTTCCAATAGCTTGATGTCATAAACCACTGACTCTTCAGGCTTCTACGCCCTTGACTCTTCAGGCTTCTACCCCCTTGGCTCTTCAGGCTTCTGCGCCCTAAACTCATGAGACATAAAGGCAAGCATCAACTTAGCATGCTTCCCTGTTGGGCGCTGTAAACGCTTCTGCGCTTCACCTTACACAAGGATGTAAGGGAGTGCCCAATAAAAAAAAAAAAAGTACAGTTGATGCTCATCTACATATTTTAACTCCGAAGAACTAACCCATTAAGATCTAACCTTATCCATTACCTACGATGTCTCCATCCTTACAATGAGATGGCCAATTCCTTTGAGTGAGACGGCAATGTACTCAAGGCGTTGTCATCGTACTCAATGGATTCAATCATCGTACTTAATGAGTTCAGTCATCCTGCTCAAGATTGATTCACGTTGAAATAATTCAATGGTTACTTATTAATGGTTGCACATACATTGGGATAACATGGACCCACATTCTTAAAGACCCACACGTATTTTTTTTTACCATAAATTATCTCTGCAAGGATTCTTATGCAGTAAAAAAGCTCATTTAAGCCCTTGAGTACGGTGGGTTTCTCTACGCTGAATAAAATCCTCTGGCGTTATAAGCCAAATAAACATTAAAAGTGGCGTCCAATAGTGAAAGGGGTTAAGATTGTGGCCAACATACACATGCATTGAGACTCACACCTAATTTGTCCAACAGAGAAAATTTATGTTACAATTCTTTAAAAAATGGGAATCAGGACCATTATAGATATTTTTTTATCTATATACCATAATTATACTGCAGTAAACATTATCAAAATGATCTTTGAGAGAATACCTAAACATGAACATTTTCTAGTGAGTAATTAGGCATCAGAGAAGTTATTCTTCGTTAACCTTATCAGTGAAAATAGGACACTAATACAGAAGTGACTAATGTAAAGAGGAGGTCACTGAAGACAATAGAGGCCACTCCAAATAAGTGACCACTGTTTGTTAATGGTTGAGTAGCAGTCATGAAGACACTCGGTTAACAAACTTTTTACGGGCCGAGAACAGCTATACACAGACTTAAAGGTTCGTACAATGAATATTTCTAGTAAGCGAAGGTGTAAGAAGTACAGTATATCTAAGTGGCACGTTTAAGCTAAAGCGCAAAACTATTGGCCAAAAATAGCAACAATGTTGCACCGAGACTACCTCATCTGCATTATATTGTAGTACCAGTTAAAGGGACAAAATTAACATACAGGATCTTTGGAAGGATTCCGTACAGTATGTACAATATGTAGTAAGGGTTATAACAGTGTAATTTTGATACTATTCAGGTATATTGCAGGCTCCTTATTCTAAGTGTATATTGAGAATATGAAGGCTGGTTCATATTTTCTAGAACCTACATCAATAAACTGAGTTCATGACCTGGATTCTTAGAAGCTTGTCAATTTCACGTTTTCTTTTACAGATTAGAGACTTTTTTATTTCAGTCTAGAGAAGGACCAAAACGGTGTAACATTATAGAGAAAATCTACCATAAGTAAATGTTCTCTCCTCTCCAGTCTATTTGGACTTTGGAGATAATGTACAAGTCTTTGAGAGGTTAAAAGAGAACTGATTTCGGTAAAAAATCGGCAGACATAATAAGAAATTACCAACAAAAACAAAATAATTTTTTTTTTTTTGGGGGGGGAGGGGGGGCGGGGGGTAATTTCAAACTATTAACTCTACCGAATCGTTACCCATGGTTGACATATACATTTATTCACAAATATTATTTCAATCTCTTATTTGACCAAGGTTAGTACAACTGACTTAAACTTATAGGTATAATTGGTGGAATCATTACAATAACCACCATAACAAAGTATTCCATTCCGATAAGTGTTTTTATACAGCATACTGTAAACTATGTGTATACAGCTTACTGTATACTCTGTAATGTGTAAGTAAAAAAAGGCTGTTTAAAATAACGCCAAGTTACAGTAGAAGCGATTATTAAAGGTGGTAGTGGGAAGCGATCTCCAGGAGCTGCATGAAACTGCTCTAGGTCACAAGGAAGCAGACTTGACAGGTGCCCGGTTATTATAACGAGCTTGATTCCGGAGATAAGTCATTTACAAAGAATTATCTTAACATGGTTAGGAAATATATTAGTGACAAAAATGAATGTACATTTACATTTTTTTTCCCTCTTGAAATAAAGGTCTAACTTCTCACACAGGCAATAAAATCGTAAGAATTATCATAACGTAGAGTTTGTTTATAAGAACCCTGGCTAAGACATAGTAAAGACAACAATACTCAGGTCAATGAACCAACGTCATTATTTCTTGCATTGTGACGTCATTCATTTATTCCAGCTGACTGCACTATATTACAATTGGTGTTGATGTCTTTACACGCATATATGTACATTTTACACTGTATTGTTATTATGTAGTACAGTATTATTGTTGATGTCCTAATACATGTACACATTACAATATGGTTATTACAGTACATTATTCTTGGTTATGTCTATAAACCGCTCCTAACCCCATCAGCTCCCGTGGGGATAACGAAGCCATCACACACTAATGCACTAATCTATTTTACTGATACACTATATTTATTTTAGTTATTATCACCATAATGTTTTTCAGTTTACAAAATTTCACTTGGACTCTGATAATAATAATAATAATAATAATAATAATAATAATAATAATAATAATAACAACAACACCAACAACAACAACAACAACAATAATAATAATAATAATAATAATAATAATAATAATAATAATAATAATAATAATAATAATGTCCTGTAAGAATACAACGTCTTGGTCCTCATGGAATCTTTTATGTTTTACGGTGTAGATAATGAGTAATAACTAATATAAATAACAAAGTAGAGGTCACAGCTCATGGTTGAAGAAGTCACAAGTTCCGAAACCTGTCAGGGCAAACTTTTTGGGAGTGATAATTATAAATTCTTGAAACAATCTGCCAGTGTTGTGGCGACACCGAGCAAGGAGTTTCAGAATGAACAACTGTATTAGTCTTACGGGAGTAATTCAGGTCCTACACAGGGCGCTACAACGCTGGTGTGTCCGGAGCCGTAAATGGAGAGTTCAGTCAACTCGGTGACTTGCGGGCGCCATGTTACTCGGCTGATGAAGACGCTTACGCTCGTAGGGTAGATGATGATGATGATGATGATGATGATGATGATGATGATGTTGATGTTTATTCATTAAAATTGTCATACATGTTTACGATTGGATAAGCATGTTTATAAACAATGTAGGAGAGAGCCCGAAAGATTCCCCACCCCCTCAGTAAAAGCATGGCGCCCAGTTGGCTGAACTCTATCTACGGCAGGTCTCTTATTGGTGGTGGTGGTTGGGTTGTGGTGGAGGTGGGTTGTATTGGTAGTAGTGGATTGTGATGAAGGTGGTGGTGAGTTGTGGTGGTGGTGGGTTTGGGTGTTGGTAGGTTGTGGTGGTGGTTGGTTATAGTGGTGGGTTGTGGAAGTGATGGTGGGTTGTGATGGTGGTGGGGATGAAGGGTTGCGTTGGTGGGTTGTAATGGTGGTGGTGGTGGTGGTTTGTGGTGGTGGTGGTTTGTGATGTGGTGATTGATGGTGGATTGTGGAGGTGGTGGTAATGATGGGTGGCGGTGGTGGTGGGTATTGATGGTTTGTGGTGGTGGGTTGTACTGGCACCAACTCTCTTTTCCATTTTCTTGGCTGCATTCCTTATTCGTGCCAGTGCCAATTTAGCCGGCGGGGTGGACATCGTGTACCGGATGAAAGGTCTTTTCAATATAAGACGACTCCAGGCAGGAACAAAGATGTCGGCAGCTTCCAATACCGAACTTCAGTATGCAGACGACCTCACCCATGTCGCTCACAGTGAACGCGACCTACAGGCGATCCTGAACACCTGCCCCTGGTTCAGATACATCTCCACCTTCCATCCAGCTTAACGGTACTACCCTCTCTAATGTTACCCACTTTCGGTATCTCGGCTCCCACCTGTCCACCACCGCGGACATCGATGAAGAGATTCAGCATAGAATAAGATGTGCATTTCAAGCCTTTGGCAGCAACCGTGTCTCCAGCTGTAGGGAGCTGAAATTATCTACAAAGTTACACGTATATCGAGCAGTGGTCCTCCCCACCCTGCTATATGGCAACGAGACATGGGTCACATACAGGAGGCACCTCAAGGTACTTAAAAACTTTCACCAACGTAGTCTACGCTCCATCCTCCAAGTTCGCTGGGTAGACAAGAGAACAAATGCCAGTATTCTTGCTGACACCAACTGTAGGAGCATCGAGGCTACAATTATCCTTGAACAACTTCTCTGGACTGGCCATGTTACCCGCATGGAGCAGCAACTTTACAGTCACACGAAGAGTAAACGTAACGCTGGCGGGCAACTGAAAAGGTATAAGGATAGTCTTAAGACAAACCTGAAAAGGTGCCAAATTGATCCCCTCACATGGGAGACGATTACTCCACATAGTAACGCTTGGAGGAGCACAGCACGAGAAGGTGTCAATACTTTCCAGTTAACCCGAATGCAAACCGAAGCAGACAAGCGCCAACGCCGGAAAGACGTTGCGGCCGCCCCTCCCGCACATGCAACATCTGTGAACGACTGTGCCGGTCCTGTATCGGCCTTTTTAGTCACCTCAAACTCACCAATGAAGGTGACATCCCTAATAACTCATACCATTGTATTATAGCTGGATGATCGTCATACTCGATTCCGAGTAACAACAAAGTAGTAATAGTAGTAGTAGGGTTGTAATGGTGGTGGTGAGTGATGGTGGGTTGTGGCGATAGTAATGGTGGTGGTGGTAGTGGGTTGTGGTGGTGGTGAGTGATGGTGGTGGTGGTGGTGAGTGACGGTGGTGGTGGTGGGTTGTGATGGTGGGTTGTGGTTTGATCTGATGAGGAAGTAATGGTGAGGTCAGCAGGCTGTGGGGTGATGTGGATGGTGGAAATAAACTAGCAATTGTAATATTACTGGCATAGTTAACGCTCGTCTTTGGTCAAGTATTAGTTGGGTGGATACCAGATGTAGTGCCATGGTGTGTATATGGAACACAGTGCAAAGTTGGCTCCCGTATACGTCAGGGGAGTCGTAACAACCTGTGCTTCAAGTATGTGTGTGTGGCCAGCAGGGCACAATATTGAGTCTCAAGTTGCGCTTACCAATCAGACCGAGAAAAAAAAATTCTTCGTTATTTTTTTTTTACTTTCTTATCATATCTCCGTTGAGGGTAATCATTAACTTTATAAAATGTATTAACAAGACTGGCATCTATTTAAGAATATTAAATTTATATATATTAACCATTAATTGCTGTAAAACATCATGATGAAATGTAACGTGAAAATTTACTCGAATATGTTACATTAAATTGTTAAGCTGAGACGCTATGAGTATATTTTGTCAGAGATAAAAGAAAAATGATCAGAAAAAGTCCATACAACTTTAATATGAGAAATTATTAACATAAGTGGCCACAGTCCAAGAGATCGCAGAGGCCGGAACATCGGGTCAATTGGTGGGTTTAAAATTGTAACAATATACTGTACGATACTCTAGTAGTATGTCTATTAGGACAAAATATACACTGTCCATCAACACGGGTGATAGATGCAGTGCAGGGAGGATAACACAAAATGAGATAATGAGGACATTAGAATGATCAACCCAGGTGAAGAATATAGGCGACGAGAAGGCGAGACAGAAAGAGAGAAGGGAGGGGGAACGATCAACACAGATAATAAAATCAAGAATCAACGAGGAGAGAGAGGATGATCAACGCAACACCAAGACGAAGGAGGCGACTAGAGGAAAGATGGGCAGGAAGGGCAGGGATGAGTGAGGTGCTGGGTTACAACCGTCATGTTTGCACGTCAGTATACATCCCGTCAGTTGTTCACCACCAAACTTGAAGACACCACACTGGGAGTCCATGTTCTCTAGCACACAAGTCCTGATCATGAGTGACTCTCCCCTGGCAGCTGAGGAATGGTGGAAAGATATACATGTTAGTAACTTTTGGACCATGACATACTGTAAACACTCCTTTATACAATAATATCGGTTTACACATTCCTCTACTGTGTGTTGCATCGACATAATTAATATTTACCAGTTTATACGCTTCCACTTGTCTGACTATTTACTGAATATATATCTACTGTATCTATGTTATGTTATCCTAAGTATTAAATAAAATAATTTGAGTCACATAATATTGTTAGTGCCAAGGAGTAAATCTCTTACATGCCTTCACAACTAAAACACTAATATTAATAATTAACAAGTGCCCTAAAATCTTGGTACTGTAGTATTTTAAACTAGCAATCCTGTTCGTTTATATCCCCTAAAGTTGCCTTAACAACGACAGGAAGCAAGCTTAGCGTTAACACTTACACACAAAGTGTAGAAAGTCATGTTATGGTGGTCACTTGCGTCTTTATCTATCTATCTATCTATCTATTAACAAAGTTATGTTCACATTGTTGTCACTTGCCGGAAGTGCCGATGATCTTGACGCAGAAGTTAGCTGGAAACTGGCCGATGTGACGCTCCTTGGGTACCTGGCAGTTCTCAGCATAGGTGGAGAGGGCAGGGTGGAAAGGGTCCTCACAGTTGATGTCACTTCCATTCTTGGAAGAACACACGTAGCAGCTGATGCCATTCACAGCTGTAGAGGGAGGGAGAATAGAAGGGAGAGGAAACGGATAAAAAGTAGAGGACCATATGGAAGGAGAGGTGGCGGAGTAAAAGAAGGTGGAATTTGAAGTTTTTAGGAAGGGGGTGAAGGAAATAAGAGATGGGGATATATGTGGGAAGGAAATGGAAAAAAAAGAGATAGTAATTGAAAAGGGCAGAGAAATAGGATAGAAGAAGAATCGATGTGAAAGTTGTAGAAGGAAGGGCAGTCAGTAGATAGGTTATAAATTTCAAATTCTTAAAACTAAGAAAATGTGACCGTTGGTGATATAGGAAAAATATTTTAAATTTTTTTTTAAAGAACTTAAAGAATTATAAGTGTAGGCTTGCAAATCTTTTGATGTTACAAAACAAAGTTCTTGTTGATAGGAGACAATAGTACTGAAATGCAAAGCTTTTGTTGATATAGAACTAAACTATGTCTCACATTTGCTGATATGTGACACAAAATATATATTCATATTTCTTCTGAAACGTGACAAAAATATAAAGTTACGAGAAAGTGTAAAAATATATTTTTTTTTATTTTTTTAAGGGAATTAGCCCACCCGGGCACAAGTCGAACGACCCACAATGGGGCCGAGGGGGCGAAAAAATAAGAATAGAACAAAATTAAAACTAGAAAGGAATAGGATTACAGTCGGCCCTTAACATACGCCGGGGTTACGTAACGGAGATACCAGTGGATGTTAAAAATCCGGGTATATGTGCTGCCCCCCCCCCCCCAAAAAAAACCCTGGTCCCCCCATGCCCTTATTTACAGTATATACCTGTGTGTAGTTCAAGTTTTTAAGACCAAATTATTTGGCAAAAAATTGGGGGTCGACCTCTAAACGGGTAATAGTTTCGTTAGGTTGAAAAATATTTACCAGTAACTACCAGTAAACAATGGAAACGACGCACCACCGGCTGTGAGTGTCGGTACAGTTGCCAGGGCAGATCTCTTGCGTCATCATAGCAAGCCCAAAGTAGCCAAATCCATGGTATGGTAGCACAGAACGATGTAAATCAAAGTACAGTATTCATTTATTAAAGTTTATTTATAGATACTGTACATAAATTTTTGTTCATTACATTTGAAACATCAATTTTAGTTAATTATATTTGAAACAAAAGAAATGGTTTTCAGTTAAAATAACTGTTGCATCACAAGTGTATTAGGATAGAATATTATTGTATTACAACAGTTTTTTAACTAAAAACCATTCGAAAAGCGATTACGGTAACATCTTTTGAACGAAAGAAAGCGAGTCATTGCTTTCGTCACTTTCCACTGTAATACGTACGTCATTTCAGCAAAATATTACATTTACATGTTCTCAGAAATAAATAGTAGTTTTGCTGAAACGTAATGCATTTCAATGTAAATTAGGATAAACTACATGAAAACAAAAGACTTTACCTAACCTTCCGATGTTCAAGATATGTTACTCGTTTTTTTAGTAGTTTTCGGTTAAAATACTCTTATATTAGTGATATTCTATTCATACGGTGCTTGATATAATACATTCACGGAAATGTAATATTTTTGCAACTACAATGCTGATGTCAACACAAGCGTGATTACAGCGAGACGACTGAGTGAGGGAGAGCTATGCGTTGTGTGTGAGGTTGCTGGAGTGGGTGGTGTCCCGTGTTCGTTGCCGCGCGCGATTTGAATGTACTTCAATTACTTCAATGTACAGAATATTCCTCCGGCGGGGCAGTCCGCGTATTTGCAAATCCGTGTATTATAAACCCGCGTATGTTAAGGGCCGACTGTATATTAATCTACACGGCAAAGATGCTGGAAAATCGCTTTTTAAAATGAGACATCGCATGAGTATGTAAACACAGAAGAAGGCAGAGCATTCCACAGTTTGGCTGTGTGAAGAAAGAAGGATGCACTATAACAGGTTATTCTAGTGTGACCGACATCCACAGAGAAACGGTGGGCAACGCGGACAAAACGTGTGTTACGAGCCCACTGCCTTGCCGGCGGTACACAGGATGCCAAATCCACCGAACATTGCCCGTTAAAGTTCCTGTAAAAGAGAGTGAGGCAACATTGCTGCGAAGAGAAAGGGAAGAAAGATTTTCAACTAAAGGAGGAGAGTTAATAAGACAAAATGCCTTTGGGTACAACAATGTGAACAACTGTACTGCACTGTTTTTGTTGATATAAAGTACAGGAATATATATATATATATATATATATATATATATATATATATATATATATATATATATATATGTATATATATATATATATATATATATATATATATATATATATATATATTATATACAGTAAGTTTTTCCTTCTGAGTCAAAACATATTCATGTTAGCTCCTTCTCTTGAATGAGATGAAAAGAAAGAAAACATATGCACAATAATTACTGATAGACAGACATGACTGCCACAATCAACACTTAATATACCTTATTATTCGTGAACAACCGTACTTATTGTATGTGGTGTCCCAAAAGAAGTCTAAAACCAGTGACAAAGTCCATTTATTTTATTAACAATCTAAGACACGTACCCTGACTCAAGTCTTTCAGGGTCATAGCCTAACTACTGTAAGGTCAAATCGAATTATCAGTAAATTCAAATGTAAACTATTATCCCCTAAGAGCATCTAACGGACTCACTTTTATAAAGAAAAATTTATTGATGCAATGAACTCTGAGACTCCCGAATTCATAACTCAACTTTTTCAACAAAGTATACTAAACTATGTAAAAAAACAAAAACAATAGAAACTAATTATATAAAAAAATACAAATTTATCCTTTGCAGTAAATAGTACGAAATTAGATATAAAGTGTACTGTGAATACTTACGTTTGTGAACGACAAATACGAGAAGAATTATCAAGACCACAAGAGGAAAATAAAACATTCTGCGTACTGCCATTTTCTGAAAACAAGTGTGCACTGAAAATTAGGGATGTATCAAACATCGCATTACTTATATATTCGTAGTTAGTCCTCAGAATATAAATCAAACATTATACACACAAAAAACAAGTTAATGTTGTAAGTTACATGTCAACACACTCAACAAACACACACCAGGGCACAACACTCAACAAACACACACACAGGGCTTAACACACTCAACAAACACACCAGGGCTCAACACTCAACAAACACACACCAAGACTCAACAATCAACAAACACACCAGGGCTCAACACTCAACAAACACACCAGGGCTCAACACTCAACAAACACACCAGGGCTCAACACTCAACAAACACACACCAAGACTCAACAATCAACAAACACACACACAGGGCTTAACACACTCAACAAACACATCAGGGCTCAACACTCAACAAACACACACCAGGGCTCAACACTCAACAAACACACACCAAGACTCAACAATCAACAAACACACCAGGGCTCAACACTCAACAAACACACCAGGGCTCAACACTCAACAAACACACACCAAGACTCAACAATCAACAAACACACCAGGGCTCAACACTCAACAAACACACACCAAGACTCAACAATCAACAAACGCACACTGGGCTCAATAAACACACACCAGGACTCAACACTCAACAAACACACACCAAGACTCAACACTCAACAAACACACACCAATACTCAACACTCAACAAACACACACCAAGACTCAACACTCAACAAACACACACCAGGACTCAACACTCAACAAACACACACCAAGACTCAACACTCAACAAACACACACCAATACTCAACACTCAACAAACACACACCAAGACTCAACACTCAACAAACACACACCAAGACTCAGCACTCAACAAACACACACCAGGACTCAACACTCAACAAACACACACCAAGACTCAACACTCAACAAACACACACCAGGACTCAACACTCAACAAACACACACCAAGACTCAACAATCAACAAACACACCAGGGCTCAACACTCAACAAACACACCAGGGCTCAACACTCAACAAACACACACCAGGACTCAACATTCAACAAACACACACCAAGACTCAACATTCAACAAACACACACCAAGACTCAACACTCAACAAACACACACCAAGACTCAACATTCAACAAACACACACCAAGACTCAACACTCAACAAACACACACCAAGACTCAACACTCAACAAACACACACCAAGACTCAACACTCAACAAACACACACCAGGACTCAACACTCAACAAACACACACCAAGACTCAACACTCAACAAACACACACCAAGACTCAACACTCAACAAACACACCAAGACTCAACACTCAACAAACACACACCAGGACTCAACACTCAACAAACACACACCAAGACTCAACACTCAACAAACACACACCAAGACTCAACACTCAACAAACACAAACCAAGACTCAACACTCAACAAACACACACCAAGACTCAACACTCAACAAACACACACCAGGACTCAACACTCAACAAACACACACACCAAGACTCAACACTCAACAAACACACACCAAGACTCAACACTCAACAAACACACACCAAGACTCAACACTCAACAAACACACACCAAGACTCAACACTCAACAAACACACACCAAGACTCAACACTCAACAAACACACACCAAGACTCAACACTCAACAAACACACACCAAGACTCAACACTCAACAAACACACACCAAGACTCAACACTCAACAAACACACACCAAGACTCAACACTCAACAAACACACACCAAGACTCAACACTCAACAAACACACACCAAGACTCAACACTCAACAAACACACACCAAGACTCAACACTCAACAAACACACACCAGGACTCAACACTCAACAAACACACACCAAGACTCAACACTCAACAAACACACACCAAGACTCAACACTCAACAAACACACACCAGGACTCAACACTCAACAAACACACACCAAGACTCAACACTCAACAAACACACACCAAGACTCGACACTCAACAAACACACACCAAGACTCAACACTCAACAAACACACACCAAGACTCAACACTCAACAAACACACACCAAGACTCAACACTCAACAAACACACACCAAGACTCAACACTCAACAAACACACACCAGGACTCAACACTCAACAAACACACACCAATACTCAACACTCAACAAACACACACCAGGACTCAACACTCAACAAACACACACCAAGACTCAACACTCAATAAACACACACCAAGACTCAACACTCAACAAACACACACCAAGACTCAACACTCAACAAACACACACCAAGACTCAACACTCAACAAACACACACCAAGACTCAACACTCAACAAACACACACCAAGACTCAACACTCAACAAACACACACCAGGACTCAACACTCAAAAAACACACACCAAGACTCAACACTCAACAAACACACACCAAGACTCAACACTCAACAAACACACACCAAGACTCAACACTCAACAAACACACACCAAGACTCAACACTCAACAAACACACACCAAGACTCAACACTCAACAAACACACACCAAGACTCAACACTCAACAAACACACACCAGTACTCAACACTCAACAAACACACACCAGGACTCAACACTCAACAAACACACACTAGGACTCAACACTCAACAAACACACACCAAGACTCAACACTCAACAAACACACACCAGGACTCAACAAACACACACCAGACTCAACACTCAACAAACACACACCAGGACTCAACACTCAACAAACACACACCAGGACTCAACACTCAACAAACACACACCAGGACTCAACACTCAACAAACACACACCAGGACTCAACACTCAACAAACACACACCAGGACTCAACACTCAACAAACACACACCAGGACTCAACACTCAACAAACACACACCAAGACTCAACACTCAACAAACACACACCAAGACTCAACACTCAACAAACACACACCAAGACTCAACACTCAACAAACACACACCAGGACTCAACACTCAACAAACACACACCAAGACTCAACACTCAACAAACACACACCAAGACTCAACACTCAACAAACACACACCAAGACTCAACACTCAACAAACACACACCAGGACTC
This sequence comes from Homarus gammarus, assembly GCA_958450375.1. Classification (NCBI taxonomy): domain Eukaryota; kingdom Metazoa; phylum Arthropoda; class Malacostraca; order Decapoda; family Nephropidae; genus Homarus; species Homarus gammarus. The sequence continues at coordinate 35,638 of CAUDMG010003111.1, forward strand.
AACACTCAACAAACACACACCAAGACTCAACACTCAACAAACACACACCAGGACTCAACACTCAACAAACACACACCAGGACTCAACACTCAACAAACACACACCAGGACTCAACACTCAACAAACACACACCAAGACTCAACACTCAACAAACACACACCAAGACTCAACACTCAACAAACACACACCAAGACTCAACACTCAACAAACACACACCAAGACTCAACACTCAACAAACACACACCAAGACTCAACACTCAACAAACACACACCAGGACTCAACACTCAACAAACACACACCAAGACTCAACACTCAACAAAGACACACCAGGACTCAACACTCAACAAACACACACCAAGACTCAACACTCAACAAACACACACCAGGACTCAACACTCAACACACACCAAGACTCAACACTCAACAAACACACACCAAGACTCAACACTCAACAAACACACACCAAGACTCAACACTCAACAAACACACACCAAGACTCAACACTCAACAAACACACACCAAGACTCAACACTCAACAAACACACACCAGGACTCAACACTCAACAAACACACACCATGCCTCAACACTCAATAAACACACACCAGGACTCAACACTCAACAAACACACACCAAGACTCAACACTCAACAAACACACACCAAGACTCAACACTCAACAAACACACACCAAGACTCAACACTCAACAAACACACACCAGGACTCAACACTCAACAAACACACACCATGCCTCAACACTCAATAAACACACACCAGGACTCAACACTCAACAAACACACACCAAGACTCAACACTCAACAAACACACACCAAGACTCAACACTCAACCAATATGAAGGTCTCAACGCTCAACTAAAACAAACATTTGAGGCAGTGTGTGGCGGCTCATCAACAAACACTGCCAGATATTGCTTTATACACGAGGAGGCGAGAAAGACCGGCGTGACCCCCCTTATATTCTCTTTACTTCGTAACATCCGGATTATTGAGACAAGCGGAGGAGGGAGAGAGAAAGAGGAGGCCTGGAGTGGAGGCAGAAAGATGAGGAGACCCGGAGTGAGGGAAAGGGGTGGGGGGTATCTGGGGTGGAAAGGCAGATTGGGGAGAACACCGGAGTGGGGAGTGAAGGCCTGAGAGCTAAAATTCTGATGCATGTATTGGATCAGTAATATACGGGGTCCATATTACTTCCTTGGGCTCCTTAATATTCGGGGTCCCTTTAATTTCCATGGGCCCTTAAAATTTGAGTTCCTTGTTCCCCCTTGGACCATCAATGTTGGGGTCCTTGTTATCTCACTTGCTGGACCCTTATTATTTGTGGACTTAGTTCCCTGTGAGCTCTTGGACCATTAATATTGGGGCCGTTGTTACCTCCTTGGGGGTGGCCATTTAATATTTGGGGCCCTTTTCGCCCTTTGGGTCATTAATGTTGGGGGCGTTTTGGTCCCTTTGGCCATTAATATGGGGGCACTTGTCTCCCCTTGGATCCTTTAGGACACCCCCCCCCCCCCCCGGCCCATGTTATTTGGATCCTTAGTTATAAACATTCACCACATTAGTAACACTTATTTTCCACGTGGTCTTCGTAGTTGTTGAATTACAAATTTATTATCCATTAATTATTGGGTGTCAGAAAACTGTGAGGGCAAACTATTTCGGAGTGAGAGCTGTGAACTCTTGGAACAATCTACCATAAAGTGTTGTGACGGCACCGAGTGTGAGCTCTTTCAAAACCAGATTTGACCAACACTGGAGCAGGTTTAGGTACATTCAGGAGCCGGTGCATGCCCAGTACTTGCCAACAGTGCGTAACAGAGACGTGACTGATCGCCCAAGCGGCTAACGAGCCGATCAGTGGTGAAGAGGATACAGTAAAATTAAAAAAGTATTTAAAAGTAACTAAGAGAGTTTAGTTCCAGGAAAAAGAGAGCGAGGAAAGGTTGGGAAGGGGAGAGGGGGGGTGTGAGTGTTGTAAATATCGCTTAATCTAATGTGCATAAACCGTACCTTTTTCTGAGCGTGTGTTCTCAATTCACAAGAGGGAGCCTGCATTGTGTTAATCGTACAAGCTTCAAAAGTTATAAGCCCTCATCACGGGGACACCTCAGTTAATTAAAAGTGCTGTGTAATGTGACCCTGTGTGTATATGTAATACATGTGTGTATCGGTTACATGTATGTACAGGGATATAAATGTAAATTTGTATGTTTATATAATTAAGTATACACAAACACGCACAGTATGCAGTACATATATAATTAAGTGTATCCGTGTTTATGTACTGTATAAGAATACGCATGATTGCTCTTAGTTGCTGTGCACTGAGTGTATAGTTCGCATTTGTACATGTAGTATGTGTTGCTCAGTATGAGTGAGTGTGTGTGTGTGTGTGTGTGTGTGTGTGTGTGTGTGCCACAATTTGTTAAGACGAAATATACATAAAAAGTACTTACGGAAGAGTTATGACCAAGACAAATGTTTAACAAATTTCGATGAAAAGTTTGACTTTAAAAACACACATCACTAGTAACGGTGCTTACTGTAAGTCTACATGAGCACAGCCGTGATAAGCTGTCACAGACACCCGTCACAGTCATGCACAGCTCGCTTTTGTATTCACATATCGACAACCTAGCAGAATTAAAAGGCTCCAGTCTCCTTGATACTGTACTGCCCAAGTCCATTCCACGAAAAGAATAAAAAAAAATATATATATACTGTCACTGACAGGTACAATATAATAATGTTCACTCACATCATTACTGACTTTTAATCCATATTGTATTTTTTTATCTCCACTGTGAATGGATTCATAAAAGAAATACCACTATCACCTTTTATACTTGACATAAAGGGATTTCACAGGTGGGCCACCCCATATTATATGCAAATATGGGACTTACGTCATGTTGGCTCTTACTAGCATTGGCACCGAGCATGTTAATGTTGTATCAGAAATATGTTAATTGTACTAAGCTCACATACATACGCTCACTTAATTTTGTCTTGGTATACAAGGCTACGATGTGTGACAATTATTCCATGGCATTAATCCTCACACTACTAACGTACACAACACACTGACTGTCCTCTCCCAGATCTCCGACATCTCAGCGGCTGCGCACCACGCCCATCCCCCTTACTCTCACGCAGCGACTTTCTTCCTTTACTAGCACCTGTTAATAATCAATTACAAATGATTCGATTAAGCTTTAAAATGTTTTTTTTCTTCCCACCAAATAATTTTTAGCAGTTTCTTGGAGATGTTTTACCAGCTACGAATCGTATGCCTGGCACTGTGTTATGCGTCTTCGATCAGACTCACTGAACATCATACAGTCATATTTATTGGTGTAAAACGAAGTTATAATGTTCTTTAGAATGTATTTTAACGCTACTAACATCTTACTTCCATTGTACACAGGAATATGAAACTATCAGCGTAATAAATTAAGATGTTCTGCTGGTCGACTCCTTGGATGGGACGTGAGGTTGCCATAGTAACGCTCTCAAGGTCGCTACCTAATTTTCTTTTATTTATTTATTTTTTATTTAAGCCATCGCATCTTATTTATTTTATGTGGCGATTCGTCCTTCATTGCTCACACAGTAGATACGCCCAGCTGGCAGTAAGGTGAGCAATGAAGGAATGCTGAAAGTGTTTTTGTTTTCTTTTACTCATTTACTTTGTGGGGAACAGGTTGTTTGGTGTTCACCCAGGATGGGATGGAGAAAGGAAACTCACAATGTGCTCTCTGTATACATGTTGTATTGGATGTACAATGCAGCTTGATGCTGGGAAGGCAGCATGGTTACAAGCGTGATGTAGAGAGAGCTGGTTGGTGAGGATGCTCAGAGGAGGACAGCTTGTGGGTCGCCACGCTCGCCGGCAGGAGCGAGGGCCGCCAGGCAGGAGGAGGAGGTGTTGCTGGCTGGTTGGTGTCGGTAGAAAAGGGAGAGATCACCAAGAGGCCAGGTCTTAAATAGCAGGGGTAGGCGTGGCTTAGTAGTTGACCCCCGCTCCGTGGGCGGCGCTGGTTGACCTAGACCACGAGGCACACACTGGGGAATTCGTGGGGTCGGCTACGTAGCGACAAACAGCGTTTGTAGGGGAGAAATCCACTACAATACTCCCTCCTTCCCTCCAGGCGGTGTAGGAGACTTGTTGTCTGCAGGGTTGCATAGCACATGTGAGGCAGAACGGGAGGTGCATGCCTCATGTGAGACAACGGCGATGGCGTGGATGAGCCGGTCGCTAGAGACAACTGTCTAGATACACAATATCTGTGGGAGAGAGGGAGAAAAAGGGTGTGTGGAGGCGATGAATGTTGTGCTTCCCTCACGGCAGGTACAGAGTCGTCAGATGCGCCTGCTGGGGTGTGTGGGCCTGGGTCAGGAGCAGGGGCTGCGTCAGCAGAAGCGGATGAGGGCTCGTGACAGCAGCTGGGTCCACGACAGCAGCAGGGTGCAGGACAGTAGCAGGGAGTACCTGAGGGAGAAAAGAGGGGTGTGTGGATCCACACTCAGGCGCATAGACCGCGTCGGGAGCAGGGGCTGCATTAGGAGGAGCTGCAGGGGGTACTGCTGGGCCGGGGGCGGCGTCTGAGGCAGGACGGGTGTGTTGGTCCACGTCAGGAGCAGGGGCTGCATCAGGGGCGGCAGGGGGTACTGCTGGGCCGGGGGCGGCGTCTGAGGCAGGACGGGTGTGCTGGGGTCGGAAGAGGAGCGGCTGTCTGCTTAGAGTAGCAGAGCTGCTCTAGGGTGTCTAACCTGCTTTGTAGAGACAGTAGCTGTAGAGCCGATGAGAGCTGCCTCTGGGTGGATAAGCCAGTCTTCCATGTTGCTTGAAGACTAGGAGAGTGATCTGTTTCTCCTCCATCCTGTGTGAATGCGAATCTCCGGGGGTCACCATTTGTGGGGTATGGTAGTTTGTTCTTCCTCTTCCATCCTGTGAGTGTCACTCCGTAGCATTTGTGCACCGATGAAAGTTTAATGCTGTGGAGGGGGAGGCTGTCAGACAGACATTGTATTCCATAATGTGTTGAATGTTATGTAAACTGATACACTACAAATATCTGTGATACAGAAATATTATGGACTTGAATATATATGATAGCATTAAGGTCTAACTATTATTATACCCTTTGAATCCTTTCGGGGATTTTACTTTAATAATGTAGCACTGAGTTAAACGGATCTTTTGTCAATACTGTAAATAAAAATAAAAATGAAGTACATTTCTTCGTGATGTCAAGCACCAGCAACACGAGTGGACATAACTACCAGCTCTCCAAGTTATCATGCAGAAAGAATATAAGGAAACACTTCTTCACACAGTGGCTGGTAGATCTGTGGAACAGTCTTCAAGTCTGCAATGGAAGGATACTGCACAGGTAACTGGCCTGCTTCCATCGGCATGGCCACCTATAGTGGGTGGCCATTAGGTAAATAAGATAACAAAAAAATAAGGTAAAATTAGAGCACAGTATGTCCCTAAGTTAAGTTTCCCGTTTTCAGCTACAGCAGTAGTGAGGAGCGGCGACAGATGGCGGAGGCTCACCCACCTCCCACCCAGCCAGACCATTGTTGTTGACATTTAGATTTAGTGAGGAAGCTGCTGCTGCATCAGTTCATCAGTTAAAGGTTTGTTAATTGTGACATAAAAGAAGTCTAACTTGAATTGTGTAATACAACAGTGTAACACGTGAAGTAGGCGTAATGTCACAGTCAAATACTTGTGTCTGGTCATAATTAAGAGAAAGTAAGTTGGGAGAGTAACTGTAATAGTCAATTAGGTGTTGATTACTTTTTTTTTTAATAATTTTTTTTCAATTCTGTTCGCCTGTTAGCTTACAAATGAGCTGGTCAATTCTGTGGTACATACTGTTGGCAAGTATGAAAGATGTGAACAAGTGCCATTGTTGGTCTGATGTGGACTTAAAGTATACTGTCTGCCAAGTTCACAACTCCTTCTCCATGTGAATTATATTAACATTTGTCTGTGCTGTACTTGAGGCTGTGACCTAGTGGGACAGTCATTTATCTATTATCTTCTACACGTCATATCTTGTTGAGATGATTTCAAATTTCTTTACGATTGCCCTTTTTCAGTGTATAAACAACTTGGGGTAATAGTCTACAACACCATCCTGTTACAAGGAACCTCTTTAGGATAAAAGTCCATAGAAGAAAACTTGTTTCCTTTATCTCAAACAATTGAAGTTTTTAGGAATTACTTTTTGCTATTTTGTTTTTATGGTTATTTTGGGACTGAACACTACGCCCACCTCTGTGTGGCGGCCATTACTAGCTGACCAGAGATTGATTTATTATATAATTTAAATTAACCAACTTCCCTAACCTCCTAGTCTAAGCTGCCTGTCTTAGGTTGAAAATACTAATGTATTATAGCTTAGGTAGCGAGGTAGGGGTCTTAATATGCTGTCAGTTCATATGGAAAGCCCTTTGTTAATTTAGTTTGTGAGTGTACATATGCATCTTTAGTTTATGATAATTAGCTCATGAATGTGTTGTACTATACTTGGGGATTAAGACTTTGTAATGAGTTTTTATGGCAGCACAAATTTCTTATCTAGGTAAAGGTTCATTTTAGGTCGAGCATGGAATTTTTTTTCTATTTATATAGAGAGAAAGGGCTGGGGAAAAAAGATATAGAAAAATACTTATTCTGTTAAGTTTCCGGCACAAATTGATATATATTTTTTTAGTATTCTAACCGATAAAACCTCCCCAATTACCAACAATATTGGTTGTTCAAAGTGGGCAGGGCTTTGAAGTATACAGAAAATGTGTGGTAAATTATTAAAAAGAACAGTCTACAGTATATATTTCTAAAGAGAGCGTACAGCATTATACAGAAAACTTCAAGTAATGAATACAGTGACCCCTCGTTTAACTAACGCCTCGGTTAACGAACTGCCTTCCATAAGGATCTTCAATTCGGTTAACGAATTTCTTACGAACAGACCTCAACATGTTTTCGCTTGCACTGACCAGGCAACCAGCTTTAGTATCAGTCCGCCAATACATTAATCGGTTCTAGGGCTTAAATTCCTTACTAGTTTAGTAAATATCAAGAAGTTTATACTATTCAATAATTTTAAAAGTTTAATATTCAATTTTTTAGTCATTTTAACAATTATTGAACATAATTGAAGGTAAAGTGACTAGTTTGATGCGCGGCATCCAGCCTCTTAACACAGCAAACAGGTGTTAGTCTCTCTCTGTTTTCACTGGAGGTAACATCTTGCTTCAGACTCTCTTCAACTAAATGCTTTTTTTCTGTGTTTCCAAGCAAATTATTGGTCATTTTGAAATATATTTTACATATTGACAATATATAATGCAGTGCAGTGTTGATTTAAAGAAAATAATCTTGAATTACACCAAGAGAGCTAAAATTTTATGGGTGAAATGGCGCCATGGGGTGACTTCTCTTCCACCCCAATGCCTCTTCTTTTTCCTTCTCCTCCACCCCCATTCTAAATCCCATCATCATCATCATCATCATAATCATCATCATCCAGGAGCCTTCTACATACACACCTCAAAGTAAGTGAACTTTTCTATCATTTTTGTTGAATTTAGGAAATTTTCGGTGAGCTGGAACCAATTACCCAAAAACCCATTAAAACAATGGTTTCGGTGAACGAACTTTTCGGTTAACGAACGACCTCTGGAACGGATTGAGTTCGTTAACCGAGGGGTTACTGTACATTGAAAACTCTTGATATATACAGCATAAGTTCTGTTCAAATACGGTACTTTTTATAGTGTTCATCCGAAAACAATTTCCCCATTGTACATTCTGATATTCAAATGGATATTTCTATCACTTTGGTTTTCTTCTCATAAGCAGGATATTAACACATCTTCATCCATCAGCAGTAACATTGGCAGATGTTCGTATTAATGTCCTTCCCATCTCTTTTTGATTCATGCTCATTCGAATCAAACTGTTCCGTTGACAGCTCCACTCTTGTGTGGTGGTGGGATGTTCGGCCTAGTGATCTGTCGTCGAGGAAGGGTGCAACAGGCTATGCACCCTCCACTGCCAGTGTATAACGAACTTTTGAAAGGAGCTGTACATATTATGTGCTCACCTGCATGGTACAGGGTTGGGGATTAATTGTATAATTTTGTTATTTTACAGATGTTGAAGACAGTGGTGTGAATCATGTTGTACATCCTGCTTCTATATGCTGTTGTCCAAGGAGCAGGTGAGAAAAACAAATACTATACTGAATTGTAATAAAATCCCTCAATGTCTCAACCACACACACACCACAAGAGGTCACAGCTCAAGGTTGAAGAAGCTACAAGTCCAGAAAACTGTGAGGGCAAACTTTCTCAGAGTGAAAATTGTGAACTCTTGAAACAATCTGTCAGAGTGTTGTGATGGCACCGAGTGTGAGTTTTTTCAAGACCAGACTTGACCAACACTGGAGCAGGTTCAGATACATTCAGGAGCCAGTGCATGCCCAGTATTTGCCAACAGTGCGTAACAGAGACGTGACCGACCGCCCAAGCGGCTAATGAGCCGATCATTGGTGAAGAGGATAAAAGTACAAGTAAAAAGTTTTCATGTTCCAGGTATTCACAAAAAAAAAAAAAGTGGAAAAAAAAGTTAACACAATGAAATAAGCTCACAATGGTGGAATGAATTTTAAAGTGGCGACCGTAATTAGACGCTGATTAATGTAGTACCAATCTGTTCACAGCTTTTGAATACCTGTAATATATACTGTACTGTATATAATACATTCCGAACGAAGAGTGCTAAAACGAAACGGCCTTCAAAAGGCAGTGCTGTAAGAGTTAAGAGTGTACTTACATAACACAATAAAAGATTTATCAAAAGGAGGACATGTGCTGTGGTTGGGAACATAACCCCCTTTTACTGTACCTTTTACTATAGAAAGCTGTAGCTACAGTATTTCTTTATGCTAGTTTTACTTATGTCAGCCTTTTCTAGTAACACAGCAGCCCGTGTCATAAACAGGGACTTGATGCTGAAAATAAGTCTAATGTTGGTGGTGAAATGAGATTTTTATATCTCCCAAGTACAGGCAGTCCCCGAGTTATGAACACCCTCATTTGCAAACACCCGCACTTACAGACACCAGCACTTACAGACACCCTCACTTACAAATGAGACTCTAATATATTCATAAAAATTTGTAACTTTAATCCCATTCTTTACATTAGTGTACTTTCGTTATTCTATACAGCTCCTCCCTGACTTACGACTAGGTTAGGGACCCAAATCCAAGTCGTAAGTCAAAATGGTCGTAAGTCGAAACTGCTTAAATAATACAAAGAAAATCTAAAATGGGTGTCTCTTTTTCTTCTCAGCACCACAAAACTCTCACTTTTAAGCTTGCCAGCCATTTTAAAGTGAATTACAAACGAAAATTTTGTCTGTACTGACGTTGGGACTCGAAAATACGTAATTTGACAAAATTTTGGTACGATTGAGGCAGATCGTTAGTGCGGGTGGTTGTAAGTCGAGTAGGTCGTAAGTCGGGCAGGAGCTGTATTGTTTAACATCACTTTATTTACGGTACAGTATTTACATTATTTGTTATGTATGGGATACTACTGTTGTTTTGTATGGGCAGTGTTGTAACTAAAATCCCATATTTTAACATAACTTTATTTACAGTACACTGTATTTACATTATTTGCTATGTATGGGATGTTATTGTTGAATGGAATTAACAATGTTTCGACTTATGAACTGGGACCAGGAACTTAACCTGTTTGTAACTCGGGGAATGTCATATGTTCTATGGGATAAGTAAACATAGTAGGATTTTCTTTCTGACTCAATTTACACTTACAGTATTGAGTGACTTACTGCACAAAATGGTACAGTACAGCATTTAATGTTAGCAGAGGGGGTTGTCAGGTGACCTCAGTAAACTTGCATGACTTATTTTTATTTCTCCATCATGTACAGACAAAAGTCCTGTCACCTCTCCTGCTGTTCCACAAACTCTGAGATTCAGACTCGTCAACCCGAAGCAGTAGACACTGGTGCATTATTCTGTCCACACAGGCTTTGGATTCACAAGTCTGTATCTCAGGGTTCGTGGTTTAGGAAGAGAGGTGACAGCTTTTGTGGGTGACTGTACATAATACTGAATTGTACAGTACATAAAGCCTATGTGTTATTATTGTAGGGGCTAAATCATCATGGGAATGCCTTGCCCTGGATGGAGAACTTGTGCCCAATGGGGAGTCATTTGTCCCCGGACCCGACTACTGCACTGTCTGCAAGTGTGATGAAGGCAAACCTCGTGTGTGTCGAGCTGTTCTGTGTCAGCCACCACAGGTATGTAAACAGTGCAGGGATCCTAGTGTGAAGTACTGTACTGTACATTATATTAGTGGTTCTATACGTTGGTGGTCTTTATAGGGATTTTCATTTAAAAGTGGTTATGGTATAAAAAGCTCATTTTAACTATGGTAATAAGTTTCCTTGAAAATGTAAAAAAATATTATATTATTACTGCATGTGTTTATTATTGGAACTGTTTACAGTATGTAGTGGAACCTTTTCAGGTTCACTGTTAGGTAGTAAGTTTTAACATAGCTACTGTGGTCAGTACTCTTGAATGTTAACATCTTGTCTAGACAACACATACTGATCTCTTTCCTGCATTCAGAAAAGTGTCTTGATCTCCAAGAATGTGGAGAAGAGAGCTAGGGGTAGGTCAAGAATGTGGAGAAGAGAACTAGTGGTTGGTCAAGAATGTGGAGGGGAAGAGAGCTAGGGGTTGGTCAAGAATGTGGAGGAGAAGAGAGTGATTGGTTGGTCAAGAATGTGGAGGAAAGAGATTGTAAGAAATTACTATATGGATAAAGACTTGATGAGAGAGGTTGCAGAAAACTGTGCACCATGGTTAGCTGTCAGTAAGTAATTACAGTTAACTTGTGGAAAATGGCTGTAAAACATTGACAATGATGATGATGGCGGTGGCGGCTAATTTGTTATTTTTCTCATTTGACAGGATTGTAATTCCTTCCGGTTAGGGAGATCATGCTGTGATTTCATCTGCCTGGATGGCATACTTCCCAAGAGGCCAGATGGTAGTGGAAACATGCCTTCCACAGACTTGGGGTTACGCATGGTAGCCTCTGCTGTCACGGCCATACTGTCTCTCGCTCTCTTGTTGTTTCTCATACACAGGTTGAGACAGCGTCGAATCAGAGGTGTGTATCAATGTTTTAAGGGTTAGATTTAAACATCATTTTTTTTTCCTTATACAGTACATTAAGTACCCCGAGTCCCGGACACCTGAGTAACAACATGAATCTTTGAAAAAACAATTAAATTAAAAAAATATTTTGGCATCTTGCAGGTCCTTGTTTTTTATGTGGAGCGACGCGGTGGCTGCCAGCCCAGTCCTCAGTACAACAACACAGAATAACAAAGGATTGTAACCTATTCCCTTCTGCTTATTATTAAATCATCCTATAATTCAACACTAGCTTTTGAGAAATACTGGGTACAATCTTAGACATAATTTGTAACAAGACAACACTAATGAGTCTTGGCCGTGACTACCACCACAACATCTGACGCTATCAACAGTGTTACCATCTCTGAAACTGAATTTCCTCCGGTTACTAAATCCTATGAGAAATAAGATAAAATAATATGTACCAATAAATGTAAGGAATAAATAAAAATAATACCAATAAATAAAAAATTATGTATTGCTACTACACAGAGGAGCAACTAAGAACAGCTGAGATCCCTCACTCCCCCATCCCTGTTCAGTGTGAACTCTTAACACACAAAGAAAGTTATTCCCTTTTATGTTTTTTTTTCACTTATGATAATAATTGTTTTTATTTTATTTTATTTTTTATTTTTTTGCTTATTCTGTATGTAATATTGTGTGCATGTAAAAAAATATATATACTGTATCTACCTGAAATTACGAGTTGAAAGATAACCATAATATAGCTGACAGCTTAGCCTGGAATGGTAGGAAGAGGGCTAGGGGGATGTGGCTATAGTGACGAGTCCAGTGTTACGATCACAAATACAAAATTAATATAAAATACATTATAGTGTTCATGTTAACAATCATGTTATACAATACCCCATTCACATTTCAATCCCTTTTACTTGGGAACACCAGTCAGACACATTATCAGCAGTTAAAACTAATGGCTAACTTATGTAGGTTACTGTTACCTTAGATATAGATTGCAATGTAAAAATACTCTCTTATGGGTGTAAGCCATTTCTATCAGTACAGTGATCCCTCACTTTACGCGGTTAATTCAACCCACGGCGGCCCGCGTAAAGTGAACATAACATATGGGATTAATTGAAATAGAGACCGGGCCGACCCCCAAACTCCACTTTTTCAGACACAATACCTACGTTGTAGTAAAAATAACTTCTTAATTTTATGATGGTATGCACACACAATTAATAATTAAGAGAAATATCAATAATATTAGGTTTTTTAACACTTACATTAGTAGAAAAGATGGCTGGGCACACGGGATGGGGGGGTTGGTTCCGAGGCAGAGGGCAGATTATTGGCCCTCACCTGTATCACTTGTATCAATTGTATCACTATCCACCACAGAGGCTTGCAGGGCCTCTTTGTCAAACCCCTCAAAGTCCATATAAGTCCATATCCTCACTATCATTATCACTATCACTGACTTGGGCCGGCTGTGGTGGGTGGCGGGTGAAGAACTCGGTAATGTTTTGATGACTGGGCGACCTTGTGTGCACCCTGCTCGCGCTGCTCTCCGCGTAAAAGGGTACACACACCGTGGAAAGTGAGTATTCCGGTTTCGGCAGGGTACCGCGTAAACGTGGAAACGCGTAAAGTGGGATCGCGTAAAGCGAGGGTTGACTGTACATATAATGGATATACTTTGACCTTCACCAAGCAGTAGGATATGGTGCAGCTTGTAACTTGATATAGTATCGTAAAATAAACACCATTTTTTATTTTGCATTCTCAGAAAGAAACAATTTCTGATCGTGAGCTATAGAACTAAATGTCTATGTTTACTGGAGGGAACTGAGGCATGCTGTTGGGTGTGGAGGGAGGGGAAGGAGTCAACATTTTGATTCTTCATAGCTTTTAAGTTTTTATGTTCTCATGAAGAAAGTTTTAAACGTCTTGTGGGTATTTTTTTAGGTTTTTCACATTTCTCATGTCTTACCAGGTTTTGGATGTCTTTAATTTCAAATATACATTTAGTTTTATTCTTGTCGGCAATTACATGCTTACCCTCATCTTTGTCTAACTGGCAGCCCTCCTTTCCTTTCCATGTTCAGTGTAATTTTGTGTATGTGTAATTAATTCATATTAATTTATTCATGAATATTATTATTTTAAGTTGGTTTTGTACCTTTACTTTCTTAAGATTCCAGACACACTCCTTTACATCATGACACGCTCTTGTGCCCCCTCCATTTCATTGAATAACAACACAGAACTTTGACACACAATACTGTATGCTGTTCAGTGACTCACAGATGCATCATGTGTACAGTATGTAGAATATAACTTGTCAAAATTTACTCCATCTTCATTTCCCTTGCCAGAATTTGTAATGTAACTGAACAGAGGGAGGAAGAGTTATCCAAAGTTTATTTATGATAAATGATGACCTAGATAGAGACATAGTTGAAATAGGTGTGCTTATAGTAGAGAGTTTTGAAGCTGTCTGCAGTAACTTTTAAACTCCCATGTTTTATATGCTGTGTGTGTAATAAGAAAAGTTATTGCATAACTTAAATGATTTTTGAATGCAACTTGATTATAATTTTAAGTTAAAAAATTACCTGATTTAATAGATAATCAGTTATTTAATTGTGTGTGATTTTTATTCTTCATTGTAACAAAGTCTTACAGCTCAGCAGCAGTACTATGAGGATCAGCTGGACTCTCCAGGAGGACTTCACCCAGACTCTTGCCAGAGCAATGCTTGCTGTCACAATGCTGCGTACTGCAATGGCAATGACCATGTTGATTTTTTCCTAGATGGTCATACACCTCCGTATTCTATGTGGAAGCCTCCCTCCTTCTACTTCCCTCATGAAGATGCTCCACCACCTTACAGTGAAGTGGTGGGTAGTTCATACAGATTATCAGAGGCCAGCAACTCTCTGGGTCCATTTATGGTACAGCTTGGACCTTCCCCTGGGGAGTCCTCAGATAACAACAGAGGGAGCATAGCATTGATTGGTGCCATTGGTGGGGGCTACAGGAGGCCCAGTTCACCATCACTTTCACCTCATAACATCACCCCAGAGGGTGCTAAGGGAACGGGAGTTACGCTCAGATCCGACGAAATGTATGAGGATGCCGATGGTAACCCAGACATGGACGGTCCTCCTCCTTGCTATACATCATCGCAGCCTCTGAATGATCTCAACCGTGGCACTGATTTAAGGGCTGTGGGGGAATTTGTTCCTGCTGTTTGTAATGATGCTGCTGGATGTTCAGCCACTGCAGCAACTACACAAGAGTGTGTGTGTGGTGAAGATTCTAGCTGCAACCTTTGTGCTTCACACAAACATGGTGCCAGCAGGAACAACAACACAGTTCAACAGCCGTCAGTGTCTCCTATTAGGTGAGTGATCATTTGTTGTAGCTTTAGTATATGCTTAGTTATACAGTATTGTACAGTACAGTATAAGGAAAAACAGTCAATTTGTGACACTACATATTATGGAGGTTTTCGTGAACAGTATTGAATTTTTTAATGTTTGTCAGAGGAGACTTTTCCTTGCTGAGTTGGTAATATCTTTTTTCATATTATGTATGATTTAAATTCATAGTAGTGTTTTATATACTGTATTTAGAATGCGTCCCCCCCGAGAGAAGCGTTCGTCACTACTACAGAGAGATGGTGAACGGACCTCCACCTTGGAAGAATTTCAGCTGTGTCTCAGCATGGACATTTCTGACTCCTCAACCTCATCTGATGTTCCTACACGGACATTTTCCTCGTCTTCTGAAGATTCTACCTCCATGGACACAACATCTGAGATGCGGTGAACTGTTAAGTCAATAGTTAATGTTGGCCACAATTATTACTTAATGTTGGCCACAGTTATTACCTAATGTTGGCCACATTTATTACTTAATATTGGTCAAAGTTATTATTTAATGTTGGTCAAAGTTATTACTTAATGTTGGCCACAGTTATTACTTAATGTTGGCCCACAGTTATTACTTAATGTTGGCCACAGTTATTACTTAATAATGTTGGCCACAGTTATTACTTAAAATTGGTCAAAGTTATTACTTAATGTTGGTCAAAGTTATTACTTAATATTGGCCACAGTTATTACTTAATGTTGGCCACAGTTATTACTTAATGTTGGCCACAGTTATTACTTAATATTGGCCACAGTTATTACTTAATGTTGGCCACAGTTATTACTTAATGTTGGCCACAGTTATTACTTAATGTTGGCCACAGTTATTACTTAATGTTGGCCACAGTTATTACTTAATGTTGGCCACAGTTATTACTTAATGTTGGCCATGGTTATTACTTAATATTGGCCACAGTTATTACTTAATGTTGGCCACAGTTATTACTTAATGTTGGTCAAAGTTATTACTTAATGTTGGCCACAGTTATTACTTAATGTTGGCCCACAGTTATTACTTAATGTTGGCCACAGTTATTACTTAATAATGTTGGCCACAGTTATTACTTAAATTGGTCAAAGTTATTACTTAATGTTGGTCAAAGTTATTACTTAATGTTGGCCACAGTTATTATTTAATGTTGGCCACAGTTATTACTTAATGTTGGCCACAGTTATTACTTAATGTTGGCCACAGTTATTACTTAATGTTGGCCACAGTTATTACTTAATGTTGGTCAAAGTTATTACTTAATGTTGGCCACAGTTATTACTTAATATTGGCCACAGTTATTACTTAATGTTGGCCACAGTTATTATTTAATGTTGGCCACAGTTATTATTTAATGTTGGCCACATTTATTACTTAATATTGGCCACAGTTATTACTTAATGTTGGCCACAGTTATTACTTAATGTTGGCCACAGTTATTACTTAATATTGGCCACAGTTATTACTTAATGTTGGCCACAGTTATTACTTAATGTTGGCCACAGTTATTACTTAATGTTGGCCACAGTTATTACTTAATGTTGGCCACAGTTATTACTTAATGTTGGCCACAGTTATTACTTAATGTTGGCCACAGTTATTACTTAATGTTGATCAAAGTTATTACTTAATGTTGGCCACAGTTGTTACTTAATGAAGTTACATAAGAAAATAAGGAGTCTGCAATAGGCCGGTTGGCCTGTGCATGGCAGTTCCTGTCGAGAGTTACTACCACTCTCTATCATCCATGAATCTGTCCAGCCTCCTTTTAAAACTTTCCAGTGTTCCAGCACTTACTACAAAGTTGCTAAGCTTGTTCCACTTGTCCACCACCCTATTTATGAACCAGTTCTTTCTTATCTCCCTCCTAAACCTAAACTTATCCAACTTAAATCCGTTGCTACGAGTCCTATCCTGCTCGGATATTATAAGAATTTTATCTGTATATGTTCTGGGTACCAAGTTCTATCTACAGGAGCGAACACAAACACCTGTAGAGTTTTCGTAGGTTCTGTTTACTGGACAAACAGAGTTACACAAGCGAGGTGGCTCTCCCTGATCTGTCCGGGGGGTCAACTAGCCTTTCAGGCGACATGTGGCAAGTGATACATTAGCAGCTTCCATATGTCGCCAGGCACATTAATTAAGCATGTGGGACATGGTAAATACATTGCCACACGCTGCTAGCTAGGCTGAATAAATAATGTATATAAAATATGGCACATACATAATATACATACAGCATACATAATATACATACACCTCCCTCCCCCCCATACGATCATAGCAAAGTCTTGAGCGGACCTTTTCTTTTGGATCCATTCTGAGCGTCGAGGGACTTGATCACTGGGGAGGGTATGGGACTCAACACTGGTGGCGGGGTCAACAGAAGGCGTTGTTACGGGGCGGAGAAAACGGCGGTTCCTCCACCATACACGACCGCTGGGAAACCGCACCTGGTAGTCCCGTGACCTACCGAGACCCATGACTACACCCACTTTGTCCCAACGTAGGGAGGTCGGGTTCTGAACATGGACTTGGGTGCCGACACTCAACCTGGGGAGAGAACGGGCTTGGTCGTTGTTTCGGGCGATGACGTCTTGAACATGTTTGGCGGCTCGGCGATCACATTCCTCTGTCTTGGCCTGCCACTCTTTGGAGAAGGACTGAGGGTGAGCAGGAACACAAGAACGGAGGGTGGGAGTCCATACAAGACCTGGGCAGGGGAGCGTCCAGTGTAATTGGGTGTGTTGCGGATTTCAAGAAGACCCCGGTCGAAGGCCTCGCAGTCAATATTCCCAGAAGGGGCCACCTTAAGGATGAGGTGCTTCAGGGATTTGACAGCAGCCTCAGCGTGGCCGTTGGACTGCGGGTAATGGGGCGATGACAACACATGCCGGACTCCCCATCGGTCAAGGAACACAGCAAAGTCCCGGCTTGTGAACTGGGGCCCTCCGTCAGTTCGCAGGCGCACAGGAACACCCAAGGATCTCCTCCAGACGCTTAGTATTAAAACCTCTTCTGGAGGCTTGCTACCTTCGCCGTTTTGGGGCGACGTGAAGTGAGAGCTTGGATCTGACAAGTCAATGATCAGTGTCACAGTGGTCTGAGCCACACATGGCACGGGTGATGAAGACATCTCAGCGATATCTTTCTCTGACAATGATGTAGTCAATGAGATGCCAGTGTTTGGATTATGGGTGTTGCCACGAACCCTTGAACTTGTCAGCCTGCCTAAACAAGGTATTGGTGATAGTGAGGTTGTGAGCAGCACACTTGCTGAGGAGGAGTATGCCATTGGGATTACACTTGACTAGTCCATTTCTCCTAATGGTTCCCTGACAAATGTTAGCATCTCTGCCAACTCTGACATTGAAGTCGCCAAGGAGCACAATCTTGTCTTCTTTGGGGATAGAGGTTAGCACTCTTTCGAGGTCGGCGTAAAAGGCCTCCTTGATGTCATCCTTTGCTTCCAGTGTTGGGGCGTATGCACTGATGAAGGCATGACGTGAGTGATTCAGTGGGACTCAAAGCCTCATGAGGCGCGCGTTGATCCCAATTGGCATTTCAGTTAGCTTGTGAAGGATGCGTTGGCGGATGGCAAAGCCAACTCCATAAATGCAGTTTCTCTCTGCATCAGGCTTACCCTTCCGGAAGAAGGTGTAGCCAGACCCCCGTTCTGTGAGTTGGCCCTCATTTGGGAGCCGGGACTCACTGATGGCTGCTACATCGATGTTATACCTAGCCAGCTCTTTTGCCATAAGGGGCAGTTCTTCTTTCAGGATGTGCATTTGTGCCAGTATCCAGAAGGGTCTTGACATTCCATGCAGTGACCATAAGAGGTTGTATGGCACCATCCCATCTATTGTTAAAATAATAAACAATTCCTGATTTCCTGATTTATGTACTGTACAGCCCTGTAAATGTATTCAATGCATATTATATCATTATGTCTAAATCAAATGTAAGTGTATATTTTTAGCCACCGGCTGCTACTCTATTAATAAACCGTTTATTATTATTATTATTTTATCATTATTACACACACACACACACACACAGGGTATACAACTTAATTAACCTTCTTTCTTTGGTAGCAAGAAAGAGTGTCAAATCACTATCACTTAAAGAGGGATACCTGTAACTAAAGGCGTTTCAGATGCACGGAATAGCTAACTCGTTAGCTATTCTGTCTGCGCAGACGCTGCTGCTGACTTCTGCGCTCAATACTTTCAGAGGGAAAGTAAACGTCTCGATCAGGCGTTAGCATTTGCAGTGGGCAGCAGCACCCAAATAGATAACAACCAATCAGCGATTTCTCTCGTTGAAATTAGGCAGATCATGGCCGCTTATGGAGAATATTTTTATTAATATTGAAGAGTTGGGGGGCATGTAAGGCAATAAAAAACTGTGATATAATAATAAAAATAATTATATATATTGTAGTATATTGGATAGGACCTAAAACAAAGTGTAAGGCATGAAAGAATTGAAAAGGATTGCGCCTAGTTGATACCTGTTTAGGCTGCACCCTTTTTACGTGGGTGTTGTCCAATTTCATTAACCGTTGGTGACTTTGGTGTAACAAATTTGAAAATTACTCAAATATGATTTAAACTTTAATATTAATACTCATAAGTTACTTTAAATAAGGGTGAACAAGTTTATTACAATTCTGTAAGTGCAAAAATTAAGATTTAAATGAACTTGAAATTCGTCGTATTACATGTGAACACAGCTGCGAGAGTTCTTGTGCTTTCAGAGTCCTTTACAACGGGCCCGATTTTGGGTGTTATTCTTATTTATTGTTAACTGACTTTTTTCCTTTTTTGTCTTTCTTTCCATAATTTTCTATATATTTTCTTCACTATTTATTTCCGTATTGTGTCCAAATAACAGTTCTGCCTAATTTGATTTTTTTCTGAAGACTTTTGTACAACAGTTATTTTCAAAACACGGTACAATGTCGTATTTTTTAATGACACTTAGGGAAAGCTAACGCTTTAGCTATTCCATGCATCTTGAAACGCCTTACAATAAATGCCTTTTTTCTCCGAGTGTGTGTAGGTGAGGTTCTTTTAATGACATATAAACATGGTGGCCCATGAAGGCTTTGGACCATCTCCCTCCACATCTTTAAGTATCAAAATAAACATGAATTAGAGAAACATTTACAGAGGAATTCCTGCATGTCAGAGAAGGGGCTATTTGATATACTGTAGTGATATCTCAATTAGTCGGAACAGTTGGTGCAGAGCACTTCCAGGAATGAGAGATTTCCAGGTAACGAGATGACTTTCAAAGCCGGAAAAAATCCTGCATCCCCGTTATTTTCCGGGTAACGGAAAAATGTTCTTGGAAGTTCCTGAAATTCCATTACATCATCTCTCAGACTCGGAAAAATATCCCCCATCCCTGGAATTTTCTGGGTACTTTAGGGTTGGGATATATCGCGAGATAGGGTCCAAGGATGTTCGCCACATACTAAATCGCAATATATAATTACATGTAATCAATGGGGAAAATAGGGTTAAGTTCTGGAGGCCATTAAAAGTGACTAAACTTGACTTAATGACTTTATTTTCTAAATAACTAAAGCACCAATGAATACTAGACTCAAGAACAACAGACTGTTTCAATATTAATAACAAGGAACACCAGACTCGGTAGCTGACGCTCCATCCCGGGAACACCAGATTCGGCAGCAGACGCCACACTGCCACCATCACTTAACAATCCCACACCTACAGAAACAAACAAACCAAAAATATTAGCTACAATATTTAATCTTTTTCATTAAACTTTCCATTCTCTTCACTTCACTTTTCACGTCACTAGCAACCCATTTACGGTACACTCACCTTAGAAATCGGAATCTGCAGCAGAGTCGTCTGCTGACTCGTGACTCACAGCCAGCCTCCTCTACGTCACGCGTGTGTAAGTGAACAGCCACGGTGGCGCCTCTGGTGAGCAAATAACACATTTGTTTGCCGTGACGGTAAATTTGAAATATTTCCTGCCTGATTTTCCTCGCGAAATAAATAGATTTATCGCTATATATTGGAAAATGTTGATAATTTTGGTAGTCGTGATATAAAAAAATCGCTATACGGCTACTCCCCGACTTACGACGGGGTTAGGGACCGATATCCAGGTCGTAAGTCGGAAATGCTTAAATAATACATAGAAAATTTAAAATGGGTGTCTCCTTTTCTTCTCAGCACCACAAAACATTCACTTTTAAGCTTGCCAGCCATTTTAAAGTGAATTACAGATGACAATTTTGTCTTTGTACTGACTTTGGGACTCGAAAATACGTAATTTGACCAAATTTTGGTATGACTGAGGCAGGTCGTAAGTGCGGGTGGACGTAAGTCGAGTATAGGTCGTCAGTCAGGGAGGAGCTGTATATCCCGAGCTTACTGTAATTAAAAAAAATTTCTTGAAATTTCTGGAAAATGCGCCTGATTTTCATCTGTCAAACCCGGAAAAAACTCCTCCATCCCCGGAATTTTCTGGGTATTGGGAAAATTTTCTCCAAATTCCGGTTTTGGGAAAGATTATCCAAGAAAATTTCATTTCTGGTTCTCGGAGAGTTCCGGGTTTGAGGGATTCCGGCTAATGGAGATATTACTGCATCTTAAAATGATTTACAACTTGTAAAAGAAAATATAAAGGATTGTTTTTTAGGTTTATTGTATACAAGAATTGAGAAAAAATTGCATACATGAACAGTAATGGTGAACATTGGACAGTAAGAGAATGTAAATAACAATAAGAGAAATAATTAATGGTTTATTGAAAGAACAGGGCAGCCAAGGTGTGATGATTGTTTGTCTAGATTCTGTGTTTGATGTTCATGTATTTTAATTTGTGTTTCTTTTGTTTCAGGTCATCATGATTGTTGTCAAATGAAGCTTACAAAGACTGGTTTGCTTCCACAAGTGACTGAAGTCAACTGTTGTGCTACCTAATAGTCTTCTTCCTTCCACCAATTATTAGTATTTAAAGCTTTTTCTCATCTTTCACATTGATGCAGAAGTGGAAAATTAAGCCATGTATATTAACAATCATATTAAGCTTATTTTTAAATTTGAATGGTGTCTTTTATAGAAGGTATGTAAGACCAAGTGAATGAGGCTCACTAATTTGACAGTTTAAGTGCTTCGAACAAAACACAAAAGCAACATTAGGTTCATACAGTACAAACAGCACAAGGGTCAGAAAGAAAAGTACAGTGAGTGTTTGTTCTGCACACTTAGCCATGAGACAGGATCAGGTTAATTGTATCAGTTTACTTTAATTGGATATTATTGTTTTTGTTATTTTCATATTATATAAATCATCAATTTAATTGGGGAATCTGTGTACAGTTCATTGTAAATAACATGACATTGTAAAGTCCAACAACTCAAAACATGTCATGTCTTTAAAAAAAAATTAGTTTTCTCATAAACAACATTTGTACCTTTACACAGAACTCATGATTGCATGTGTTTCTGGGTGTTGCCATGCAGTGTTACCATACCCAACACCACACTACTTTCTTGTGAATACTCAGTTTAAATTCATGATGGTTATGTCCCAAAGACTTTGCAATATTATATGTTTTCTGTTTTTTTGTTTTTTTTCTAATTTTTATATTGTTCAAAGTGGTTAGAACAAATCTTTAAAAGCTGACCTATGAGAATACAAGCTTTGTCAGGGTGTGAAAAACTGTTGCATCAAGTACCTGGTAACCACTTAAGTCACCTCCCTTCTTAACCCCTTCACTGACTTATCATTCTTTTTCCATTTTACCCTTTCACAGGGAGTCCAAATCTCACCCATTGACTGGCCGACCAAAATACATAGATTTTTCTTTGAATTTATTTTTTCATTTACTATTTACGGGTAATAATATGTAAATTTTTTCTTCATTATTTATTGAGTTGTAATGCTAAACTATCTGATTAAGTGATAAACGAACAAAATAGTACAACAAAACTGACTTATATACTAAAACCTTTTAACCTTAAAGTCTCTGGTTAAATTATATACCCCTGTAATACAGTCTACTGTACCTCTACAGTAGTAATGCAGTCTTATACCTGATTTTGCATATGAACAATGTACAGTAGCATAGTCACACAGAGTTGTGGAGTTAGTGTACTCTCAGTTAAACTAGTTCTCTACATATGTGAAAAATGTATACAGTCACACAAAGTTGTCGAGTTTATGTTTAACAGTACAGTACTGTACACAGTTAAATTGGTTCTCTGTTTAAGTGAACAATATTCCAGACAAACTCTCTAGCTATACAAGCCATTGACCTCTCACTATGAAAATTTTTACCTGAGCTTTAGTTAGTTGTGTGTGCAAGGTTGGTCACACTACTGGTGAAACAAAAACACATTTATTTGTGTAACTTGATGCTGCTGCTTTGTCATGTAATATTGACCAAAAACATCAAGCTAAAATATTAATGAAATGTAAAATATATATACAGTAGATAATATGATTGATGGGAAGCAGTTCAAAGATATTAAAACTGTTGTGAAGATGCCTGTTATATTTGTGAGGTGCAGGCAAGGAGAGGGGGGGGGTGATAAGGCACTAGTGTTTTTCCTCTGCTCCTCAGTACAGTAATGAAAACAAAAAGAGGAAATAAGTGTACAAAGTCTTAAAAAAAAGTTATAATAAACTGCTGAAGGAGAGATGGGAGCTCACATTTTGAAAGATGCACTGTACAGTACTGTACTGTACTGTACTCATGTGTTGATCTACAAAATTACAGTCATTCTAGATTGAATTATTTCATAATTTCTTGAACATATTTCAATGTTTCTGTAATTGATGAAATTAATTTACCTGCAAATATTTGTTCATCTTGTCATCTTGTTGCAAATGACACTAGGGGATGTCAGGCATTAAACTGAAAAATAATGAAGAATTTGTTCTAGAGAATCCAGTGTGCAATACAATGCTTGAATTTTATTAAATAATACACCTTTTCACATATCCGTTGAGACATTGTTACATAACTAATTGACAAATTTCATAACCGAATGACAGAACACATATCGAATGACAATCTAAAATAACTGTTGGTGTATGTCATTCTCTGATTGTTACATTCTCAAACTATATGTAGACTGTCGGTTTATTGTTCACGTCTGTCAACTTCATAACTTATGTCAATCACTTCCGTTAGCATGAACGAACAGTTATTTTAGATTGTCATTCGATATGTGTTCTGTCATTCGGTTATGAAATTTGTCAAATAGTTATGTAACAAATGTCTCAACGGATATGTGAAAAGGTGTAATGTGCAAAATAGTGATAATGTACCCACACTAAGAGGAGTAATCATACAGGAATAGATTAAGTGATAATGCTAATGTGAATGTTAAAAATAGATGTAGTTAGTGAAAAGTTAATTCATATGGCGAGTAACTTCATTATATTGTATTTATGTAGATATTGTTAATGGATATTATGTCTCTTGAGTTGTAATGATACTCTGGGTAAAAGCCTTTGAAATATACAGTACTGGAGTAATATAGACTGAGCTAGAAAGTTGTTGGTGCCGGCTGTACGTTCAGGTGAGATGTAATATGGAGTAAGAAAGGTGATGTGGGGAAAAAGTTTCTTATTGAATTACTACTGTATTAAAGAAACGAGTGGGAGAGTAAGATCAATGAAACACTTGGAAGGGGAATATAATTGCATGAGATGTCTGGTAATAATTTTGATGTAGGAGTTTGTTAATGGCACCGCAATATATTCAGTATATATAATTAATTGGATTACATAAGTACAGTTGCATATAACAACATTGTATTGAGGACTTATTTGTTAAGTTTTCAACACCTAAACATTAAAATACAGTACACTACAGTTCTGTTGTTGATTCTGTTAGAAACTCCCAGGTCTTTATTTTGAATTTTCAGAATTATTTGCAATATATCACTACACATGTTATCCTGCTTGGCTTAACTGAGTGTAGCATATTACACATGTTATCCTGCTTGGCTTAACTGAGTGTAGCAGATTACACATGTTGTCCTGCTTGGCTTAACTGAGTGTAGCATATTACACATGTTATTATCCTGCTTGGCTTAACTGAGTGTAGCATATTACACATGTTATCCTGCTTGGCTTAACTGAGTGTAGCATATTACACATGTTATCCTGCTTGGCTTAACTGAGTGTAGCATATTACACATGTTATCCTGCTTGGCTTAACTGAGTGTAGCGTATTACACATGTTATCCTGCGTGGATTGACCGAGTGTAGCATATTACACATGTTATCCTGCTTGGATTAACCGAGTGTAGCATATTACACATGTTATCCTGCTTGGGTTGACTGAGTGTAGCATCATTGTAGGCTGACAAATCTATACTTGACAATGGTTTTTCACTTGAATTAAGGAGTCTTTATAATGAGACTTCACACATTTGTGGTAGTACATCACCATTTTCTCAGGTTATCATTTATGTGGCCAATTTTCTGCTGAATTGCATTTTCCCTGTTTTCCCTCAATTGTCTCCCATTATTCATTTTCACATATACTTACTGCATGTTATGTTGATAAATTTAATGTTGTTTTAAAAAGATTCACTTAGTAGTAAACTTTCACAATATATCTAGTGTTGCTCCAGGCTGTAGATGCAGTGGATGCACTTTTTTGTTTGGCAGTAAAAAAGAAAACCTTAGATGAGTGCCCTAATAATACACTGTATTTGTTAGCAGGTATGGATCTAATATTTTTCTTCAGTACAAGAGTTTTGTGCTCCTCATCACAGTGGGACTATGCAATGGTTTATGAAGTATTAGTCAGTAATATGCAGTCACATGGTCTCTCAGTGTATGTGTGTGGTTCTCAAGTACAGGTGAGTGATGCCTTTTTTATGTCATTGCTGGTAAATAGTGGAACTGCATGATTTAGCTAGTCTTAGTGGGTGATGTTCTGTTTCTTGATGCTGTAAAGTAGTGAAAGTGTTTGGTTTATAAAGTACAATATGTACAGTATTAGTGAATGATAATTGCTTGACACTGTAAAGTAGTGAAAGTGTTTGGTTTATAAAGTACAATATGTACAGTATTAGTGAATGATGTGTTCTCCAATGATGCAACAGTTAAGCAAAGGAAGTATGTTGTTTATGGAATATAAGTGATTGGTGTGTAGCCAGAAGATTATTTTAGCTATACAGTACTATACATAGCCTGCCACAAAGTGTAAAATATCATCTTAGAATATAATATTTATGATTTAATTATGCACAAGTAAATTGTACAACTCCCATTATCGTTTGTTTGTTCTGTAGGAAGTCTTTGTTATATATGACTACAGTACTGCATATTGGGCAACCCAAGCAGGTACAGTTGCATACAATATTCCCTGATTACTTGGCAGTATCTGGTATCCACTTTTGGGTCACTTTTATACTGTATATGCATAGTAACATTATTAGATATGAACCAATTATATATATATATATATATATATATATATATATATATATATATATATATATATATATATATATATTTTATGAAAATCCACAATGAAGACGTGGATAAGATAAATCTTGATAAAATCACACGGGAAAAAGATGTCTTGAATAAAGACGAAAGCTAAGGTACTCCGGTGTTTCCATTTTCCCGTGTGATTTTATCAATTTATATATATATATATATATATATATATATATATATATATATATATATATATATACAGGTAGTCGTCGACTTACGACCTAGATTGGTTACGGCCGACCGGTCGTAAGTTGATCTGGTCGTAAGTCGGCCTATGTTATAATTACCTTACGTATATTATACTGTAATGTGTAATGATAATATAATCATCTTTAAATCATATTTTATCAACATTTTCTTTGTTCATTATTGTTACGGTCGTCAGGTTTAAGTAAATCACTGCATACTACAGTACAATTGGTTTATTATTTACACTGGGGCTGGGGCCAAAACTGTCGTACCGCCGGTCGTAAAGTCGAACAGACGTAAGTCGCATAGGTCGTAAGTCGACGACTACCTGTATATATATATATACATATATATATATATATATATATATATATACAGGTAGTCGTCGACTTACGACCTAGATTGGTTACGGCCGCCCGGTCGTAAGTTGATCTGGTCGTAAGTCGGCCTATGTTATAATTACCTTACGTATATTATACTGTGTAATGATAATATAATCATCTTTAAGTCATATTTTATCAACATTTTCTTTGTTCATTATTGTTACGGTCGTCAGGTTTAAGTAAATCACTGCATACTACAGTACAATTGGTTTATTATTTACACAACATACAAAAAAAAAAATACAGGTGCAAAACATATAAAACATTTTAGTTGCAAAACATACAAACACATACAAACATACAAAAAACATCTTATTGGCCGCTGGTACTTGGCTGTGGATCGTCGATGTCGTCAGCTGGGGCAGCCTTTGGGGTAGCCGGAGGAGTTGTTTTTTTCATGAACATGGTGAGCTTTGTCTGAATTGTTCGTTTCTTCTTCTCCTCGTAAATTTCTTGATACGGACAAAACGAATTGCGTGCCATCCGCTCAATCCTTGCAAATCGTTCGATGTTTGGGTCCATTCCTTCAAAATGGGCAAGAAGTTTATTCAGTAGAGATAAACCTTCTGATAATCCCTTAGTGGCAGGTTGAGGAGTAGATGAAGACAGTTTCCTCTTGGTAGACATCTTGGGGGGGTGGTGGTTCAAGAAAAATTTCCAAGACAAAAGAAAGGCACAAGGCAAACAGACACGGAGGGAAGTGTGCTGTACCAGTGAGCGTGTTTGTAACTGAGCGCGGGGATGCGCGCGGCTCCAGCTCCCGGCAGCGCCAGGAGGCTGGGGCCAAAACTGTCGTACCGCCGGTCGTAAAGTCGAACAGACGTAAGTCGCATAGGTCGTAAGTCGACGACTACCTGTATATATATATATATATATATATATATATATATAAATAATTGGTTCATATCTAATAATGTTACTTTGCATCACATATTATGTCAGAACCAGAAAATACGTTAAAATTCCAATCCTCTCACCTAATGATCATTAAGTATTAAGGTGCTATATGCCGCCAAGTGTTCAGGGGATTTTGTCTACAACTGTACATTTCATATAACATCTGTTAGATTTAGGCCATTATTGGTATCTGACATGAGTTCTGTTTCCTATTTGTTCCTTACAGACAGATACCCGTGTGTGTAGATGTTATTTTTCTGTTAATGTAATATCTGTAGATGTTATTTTTCTTATATAATGAAATATCTATTGATATTTTCTTCCATGTGACAAGGTTATGAGCCTTCAGTATGGCATACAAGTCCAGTACAAGAGATACAAGTTTTGTGGGCCACATTATTTATGTAGCTTATATATTTAAGTTTTTGTTAAATTAAGTTTCTTTGTAGAGTGGTAAGTGTATTTTTTTGTTTTACATTATTGACATGAGTGTGAAGAAAATACTGGTGCATATTCAGCTAACATGTTCGGTATTGAAAATGTTACTGGTAAAATGATTACATTTACCTAATATTTTATTTTATTTTTAGCTATTCCTCCTGACACTAAACCAAAGATGGTACAGCATTTATTTTCTTCAAGCCCCCCCCCCCCCCCTCTCTTTATTTCATAGTCTTGTAAGTTTTGGTAAGCATATGCTGAAATTATTTCTTGTATTATATATTACAGTGTATAAGAATGAAAAGCTCTTAAAATGTGGACAATGTGACAAACAGCTACATGTGTCTGAGTGTTCATTATACACTATAAATAAATCAATATATATATATATATATATATATATATATATATATATATATATATATATTATATATATATTTTTTTTTTTTTTTTTTTTTTTTTTTTTTTTTTTTTTTTTTTTTTTATATATATATAAACAGGGATCAGCCCACCCGGGCATAGATCACTGACCCACATCAATGGCCTGGGGGGCTAAAATGTAATTGTTATAATAATTATAATTATAATAATAATTCATAGTAAATAAAATTTGTAATAAAAATACACCAAAATAAAATATGATAACATTAATAATAATAATAATAATAATAATAATAAAAATAATAATATTATATAATAATAAAATTAATAAAAATAACAATAATACAGGAGTACGTACTGTAATAATAATAATAAAATAATAATAATAATAATAATAATAATAATAATAATATAGAAATACAAGAATGAAAAAAGATCAAAAGTGAGAAACACGACCTAGACCTATGAATTATTATTATTATTATTATTATTATTATTATTATTATTATTTTTATAATTATTATATTCACCCCCCCCCCCAGGCCCTGATGTGGGTCAGTGATCTATGCCCGGGTGGGCTCATGCACATTTAATGGGAAAAAAAAAAAATAATAATTCTGAAAACTGAAAAATTCCGAAATCCGAAATTCCTCTGGCCCCAAGGATTTCGGATAAGGGATTGTCAACCTGTAGTGAATTATTTTCTTATGAAGTTATGGGTATTTAGCCAGTGCAATTGGCGATTTGTTCAGTCTAATCGGGCTATTCCTTGACAGCTACGCAGCAAGTTAAATGTAAGAATAAATTCTTACAGTACTGTGTATGTATGTACAGTACAGTAAATAGAAATAAACGCATGTGAAGCTTTGGGCAGTCTTAAATGTTATGGACGTGGACTTTGGATTTTTAAGCTCTGACTGTCCAAGAAACTTTCATTAAAAACAGTCTAGTCCTTAGTCAATATGGGTAAGTTAATTTTGTAATTGATTTATAAAGAACTTATAAAAAGCATTGTGTTTTGTTAGTGAAAATATAGATACTGTACCTTTATTTACTGGGTGGTACTGTACCCCCACATAATTTGTGTTTTATTTAGATGTTGCAGTCATGGACATGTCTTAATTATATTTACATATTCTACTTCTGGAAGTTAGGACCATCAGGATTTAACAAATATATCTTATTCACAGTTAACTGTTTGTATTATTAATACACGGCAATGGGTGTGAGCTCATTCAAGAGTAGACCTGACCCACACTGGTACTATACATTCTGGAACCAATACATACCCAGTATACTTGCCAACGGCCTGTAAGAGAGATGAGACCAACCACCCAAGTGGCTAACATGCCGATCAGTGGCGAAGAGGACACAGTACAGAATTATTTTATATTGCCTTAAAAGTATTTTATTTGGTGTTGGTCATAAATTGGGATATTATGATCATGTCTTCATTTTTATAAACTAGGGGCAATTATTTCAGATGTAGGTGTGCAAACACTATCACAATGGAGGGTTCACAGCACTCATGGTTTGTGAGAAATTTACCACCAAATGTTTAGAACACTGGAAGAAGATTTACATGTCGAGCTAAATGATTCTGACCTCAGACAAGATAAAATACAAGATGGAGGGTAGTAATACACTATTAGACTTTCTCGTTTTTACATTTAGATAAAAGTACAAGATTTCATATTAATATGAAATGTATAGAATGCCACACTTTTAGGTAAATTTGATGGGAAGTTTCCACACAATGCATTACAATGGTTATCCTGTGATGTGTAAACTGTCTTTTGAAATATTCTAAAACCACACTACACACACTAGTAAAATTGTTTAAACATACATTAATTGCATTTTATTAATAAATCTGATTTATGTAAATGGTAAATCTTTTATTATATGTTTAGTTTATTTTATATTTAAGCTCACTTCTTTTGATTAATAGAGTAATAAAAACACTAAATTTGAAATGTCTATGTAATTCAAATTATAGAAATTCAATAAGTCTATTTTCTGAAATAGTGAGAAGTTGCATAAGGTATACAGGTATATATTTTGGAACATGTAACCTAACCAACACCTCAAAGTTTTTGTCAGAAATCCTCTATATTAGTACAGTAACTTACATCTTCCTTTCATTTTGTGAAAGATCTTCTATATTATGAGTAGAAGCAAACTTCCTCCTTAGAATTTGTCAGAGATCCTCTTATATTGTGAGTTGAAGTCATCTCTCCTCTTCAAATTCACACATAATCTCTCTTACATTCTGATAGTTACTCATAATAAGGTTTACCATGTAGGAGCTGGGCCTCGGAAGGGGAAATCATGGTTATTCTCAAAGAAGTAGTTTGGTTCATATCTATTGTGTCGGGATGCAGAGGGGTAGAAGTTTGTATCTGGGTAACCTTGTGAATCCAAGTAAATTGGTTCGTCATATGAAGGTGAAAATTTTGTCCTGAAATTAGGACCTTGGAGGAACTGTTGTCCCGGGTATTGACTGTTGTATGGTGACCTATCAAAAGAATCATCATCAGGGGTGAACGTCATATCTACTGGATATATCTCTACATCATATTGTGGTTGACGTTTAAACCTGTCAAAATCAAAAGACATACTGGAGGAGGTTCTGAAATGAGGAGAACTTCCTCTTGCATCTAGTTCATCGTTTGCACTGTAGAAAGATCCATAATACTCAAATGGATCTTGGGTGAAACTGTCGGGTCCAGATGGAGTTTGCGGATAAAAGTTTTGTTCGTGTGTGTGTTGTGGTACAAAGTACTGTTCATAGGCACTGAAGTTTGGCCGAGGCACTCTTGAGTATGCATCTGGTCTTCTGTATAGTTGTGAATGATGTTGTAATGATCCCTGAAGTTGTTGTGGAAACATTTTAACATCAGACGATGCTTGTCTGAGTGTATTGTAGTAATTGAAGCTCTGTGGAAAAGATGATGGTTCATAATATTCATTTTGAAAGTAGTTTGGTCTTAGAAAAATACTTGAGGCTACATGATTTCCTTCGTGGTTGGGTCCAAACAGGGTATCAGCAGGGAGGAGGGTGGCTCGTGAGTTCATAAAGTCTGGATTCTTTTGAAGTATCTCCGGTTGGGCAGGAAAATGTGGGAACACCTTCTCTGTCATTGTTTTCATGTCTGATGAATGAGGTCTGGACATCTGTTGCCGAGAAGGGCCTCTTCTTGGTTCCTGTACTGGCAAGAAAGCGGGATTTTCTCCCCACTTCTGAGGAAACATTGTTAATGTTTTGGGTGGTTTATTGTTATCAGGGAAGATGATGGGATGATAATTATTGTTGCTATTTGGTCTCCAGTGAGGCTCTTGGTCTTCAGTGAAAGGAGAGCGATAGTTTTCTTCTGGGAACTCAGCAATTGGTAGTGGTCGCTCCTCAATAATCACTCTCTCCCCAACAACAGGCATGATGGTATCCTCTGAATCATGCTGTGGCTCATTCTTTATGATGATATCTACAACATCACTGGGGAAGTCATTTGATGATTCCTTTTCCTCTATCATATAGAAATGTCTCATATCTGCTATAGGTCCAGAGTTGCTTTCCATCACCACAACTGGGTACATGTCATCTCTGAATCCAATTGGTTCTTCAGCAGGTTCTGGCATCAGAAGGTCCAACAGAGAGGGGACTGGGGATAAATCACTCTGTGGCCCAGGAAGGTATTCTTCATCAAGGTCCTCTTCCTCAACGAGCTGCTCCAAATTTATAACTGGAACCTGTTCATAAGTAAAGTCACCCTCGGGAACATCGCTTTCTTCAGTAAATTCCTCCTCTGGAATAAAAGACTCTGTCTCAAAGTCTTCGGCTGGTATGTAAGATTCATCTGTAAGAGTCTCGTCATCTGGGTGCGAGATATCAAACGCAACTGCCATTATGGGTGAATCTTTCAACATGGGATGACCTTCCATCACAGTACTTTCCTCGTTGACAGGCAGGGCTTGCTCTCCCAAGAGTTCAAAATCTGACAATATCATTTCCTCACCAAGACCATCATCATGGTCAATAGGATAAGAGTCCTCTTTAACTGCTGCTGTTTCGTCAATGAGTGTTACTCCTGGAGGAGTTTGGTCAGTATCAGCTTCATACAATGATAATATCATCACATCAGTGTCAGGATTCGGTTCATTAGAGAGTATCTCCTCTGATGAAACGTGTACTTCTTCTTCAGGCTTCAAATAGGGAATAAACCAACTTAGAAAATCTCCCGCCTTATCAAATGTGGCGGGATTCTCCTGGGGTTCAACTTCCTCATAATCTTCAGCAATGTTATCCACCACAAATTCAAGATCATCATCAGGGTCTGGTACTTCTTGTCTGTCATCCCCTTCTGTTGCTATGTACACGTTGTCCATCTCTGGTTCTATAAATACTTCATCTGTCTCTGGCTCTATAAATACTTCATCCACCTGTGTTCCTGGCTCTATAAATACTTCATCCATTTGTGGTTCTGGCTCTATAAATACTCCATCCACCTGTGGTTCTGGCTCCACGAAAAGTTCATCCACCTGTGGTTCTGGCTCAATAAATACTTCATCCATCTGTGGTTCTTGCTCTATGAATTCTTCATCCATCTGTGGTTCTGGCTCTACAAATACTTCATCCATCTGTGGTTCTGGCTCTATAAATACTCCATCCACCTGTGGTTCTGGCTCTACGAAAAGTTCATCCACCTGTGGTTCTGGCTCAATAAATACTTCATCCATCTGTGGTTCTTGCTCTATGAATTCTTCATCCATCTGTGGTTCTGGCTCTATAAATACTTCATCCACCTGTGGCTCTGGTTCTATAAATATTTCATCCACCTGTGATTCTGGCTCTATAAATACTTCATCCACCTGTGGTTCTGGTTGTACAACTACTTCATCCACCTGTTGTTCTGCTTCTGGTTCCGGTTGTACAAATACTTCACCCACTTGCTGTTCTGGTTGTTCCAGTTCCTGATCCGGCTGTAGCAACTCTGGTTCAGTATCTGTATGTACCTGTTCCACTTGTGGTACCAGCTTCTGTTGATGCTGATCGTCAGTATCTTCTGGCTGTGGTCCAGGCTCATAAGAACTCGGTAGCTCAATGATAGTAGGTTCTTGAACTTGGACTGAAGGAACTGCAGGGACTTGGTCTTGACCACTTGGCATTTCCTCCTTTGACTGAGGAGGTTCTTGATCTTCATTAGTGGAGACGAGGTCGTTATCCTCAGGCATGGCATTCAGGATCTTCTGCAGGAGGTCTGCCTGGGTTGTGGGTGGCTCCGGCATGGGGATGGCTGCCCCCAACGCCACCAAACCCACCACTAGTAGTAATACCTGTAAGAAAAAGGATGATAATACCTGTACAGATTTGTTGACAGATGATTTGCTTATACCTTTACATTGTCACTTGAGTGTTCATTGACGAAGTGTATTGTGTGTGTGTGTGTGTATATATATATATATATATACATATATATATATATATATATATATATTTTGATAAAATCACACGGGAAAATGGAAACAACGGAGTACCTAGCTTTCGTCTTTATTCAAGACATACAGTATTACCCCGCCTAACGCGGTTTCACTTAACGCGTTTTTTCATATACGCGGTGCCTCGCCAGAGCTGAACTTTCACTTAACACGGATTTTTACCACATATACGCGGTGAGTGTCCGGCTCGAGACGCTATTTTTAGATTTGCCCCACCCCCCACCCTGCCTGACTGCCTGTTTTAGCTCATAAAATTCATACAAATTACCCGGCCAGAATATAATTTACATTGCTGGAATTCTTATAATTTGGTGATCATTTTGAATATAAACATCATATATTTTGCATTAGACATACAAATTTTAGATAAAATGCTTTCTCTAGTAAATATGTTATCTTTTGTGCAAAATATATGACATTTATATTCAAAATATTCCTGGTCTTACAAGGAATCCAGCAATGTCAATTGTATTATCCTAACTTTAGTTTGAGGTATTATTAAAATTTAGTGGTTTTCCCCAAAAAATTTCTCAGAGAGGGAAGAGCCGGCAGTATAGTGTGAGAAGAGGGGGAGGGAGTTGAGTCCATTATTTGAATGGACATTAACTTGGCGACTGTATTTCTCTATTTCTCTTAAGTATTTATTGTGTGCATGTACCATCATAAAATTGAGATGTTATTTTTACTACAACATAGTTATGTGTCTTCAAAAAGTGGAGTTTGGGCGTTGGGCTGGTTTCTATTGGAATTAATCCCATATGTTCTGTTGTTCACTTAACGCGGATTTCACTTAACACGGGACCCTCTGGGTTCTATTGACCGCGTTAAGTGGGGTACAACTGTATATATATATATATATATATATATATTATATATATATATATATATATATATATATATATATATATATATATATGCAGGTAAATCACTGTAGGTGCGCACGTGATCCAGGTATATGCTGATAACCACAAGCAAAAAGAAAACACGAAGTTCCCAAGCGCTTGGGAACTTCGTGTTTTCTTCTTTCCTGGTGGTTATCAGCATATATATAGATATATATTGATAAAATCACACGGGAAAAGGGAAACAACGGAGCACCTTAGCTTTCGTCTTTATTCAAGACATATATATATATATATATATATATATATATATATATATATATATATATATATATATATATATATATATACCTACGAGTCATCAATTGGAATCATAACTGAAGAAGCATTTTGGGGCTGGTTAGGTGCAGACATTGTTACTGTGCTTCAACAACTAAGGTCTTTTAAAAGATTTTTTAGATTATGTTGTGCATTAGTTACCAATTACAGGTAATATAAATTATACGCTTGTTTATAATGTGAGAAGATTACCTCTTTATTCCAAGTACAAGTTTGTGGCCAAATACTGCACAGTACAGTACAGTACAGTAGGGGGAACATTGCCAGGATCATTTTTTTTTTTGGAGGGGGGGAGGGGGGGGGCTGTAAGCCCCTCAGATTTTTTATTTTATTTTTTAAGTCTGACCAACATCATGGGCTGGTATGCCTTATTCATCCCTTTATATACTGTTCTGTACCTCAATGTTTTGCTGATTGAGGATTGTGTTCATGTGACAAATGCACTTGAAAGTTTATCCGTGATATTAAATTAGATTTATGTGAAGGATATTATTAATGAATAGATAGGATTAGATTCCTCAATTAACAATAGTGATAATGATGGAGTAACTGCGGAATAAGGTACTGTAACATAAAGAGTTACTAAATATAACTTACAATTGGATACGTATATAAAAACACTTAAACGTAGAATGAAACAAATTCACAACTTTATTAAGTTTAGTTTACAATATTTTATGGCATTTTACCCAGAAATTTACATTTATTCTGCACACCAAACTTAGTTATGCAGTAGTTAGTGTTTGTATTGGAGGACACAACATCTTGTGGCAGTTTTATGAGTGATCAGCAGGCATCAAGTCTCTTCCATGCTCTAGTTTTACATTTCAAGCTTTACTTGATCTCTTCCTGTGTTCAGGAGTCTACAGTATAACGCCATCTTGAATTTCCTTCATTCAATTTCCTCGCTCAGTAAATGCTCGTGTGAATGATGACGAAGTAAAGTTCATCACCATCAGCTTTACCATCACCACCATCATCATCATCATCATTAATATCATTATGGCTTCTTTAAGTCTTCATTATGTTATAATTAATCTATTGTAAGAAAACCGAACACAATCTGTCTCCTTTTTTCATTATTATAAATTCCGGTTACGTCATTACAAACTTAATGGCAGAATGACTAAATATTCCCAGGAAAACTTTCAAACGTCCTTGTAAGAATTACAGTACTTGATAACTAGGGAATATCGCCCCATCATTTGTCGGTTTCATGTGGAGTATATATGTTGAGACAGGTCAGGTGGATACCAGACTGACCAATCAGCATTAATCCTCCAAACTGGATCTTATAGTGTTGTTTTGGTGCTTATCAGACAGTAACTCTCAAGAGGACCTGAAATTGTAAAGACTGTACACACAAAGGTTCAGACAATGATGGTGGTTCCAAGTTGTTAAAATCCTTCTACAACATTTTCCTTAATGTTCGCAAATAAATTTTTTTCGCTCTTAATCTTCTCAATCTTCCTTTTTTTACGCTCTTTAATGTACATAATCCCATTTTGTCCTTGTCTTGCTCACCTCACTGCTGTGTATCTGTATTTATCTTTCATCAATACTTCTCTTTGTGCCTTTCATGTTTTTTCTTCCTTCACATCGTTTATGTATTTCTGAGGATGATTTTAGTTCTCGATGGAGTGATCTTCTGCTGCTGTTGTTTGTGTCGTGTATATAAGAACATTATATCGTATTTTTACACACAACTGAGTAACCCTGACACACCCCACTCATGGCTGCCCTCCCCCTGACACACCCCACTCATGGCTGCCCTCCCCCCTGATACACCCCATTCTTGGC
Source organism: Homarus gammarus (assembly GCA_958450375.1). Classification (NCBI taxonomy): domain Eukaryota; kingdom Metazoa; phylum Arthropoda; class Malacostraca; order Decapoda; family Nephropidae; genus Homarus; species Homarus gammarus. Next base: position 72,610 of record CAUDMG010003111.1, read on the forward strand.
TGCCCTCCCCCCTGACATACCCCTCGTGGCTGCCCTCCCCCCTGACACCCCACTCATGGCTGCCCTCCCCCCTGACACACCCCACTCATGGCTTCACTCCCCCTGACATACCCCTTGTGGCTGCCCTCCCCCCTGACACACCCCACTCATGGCTGCCCTCCCCCCTGACACACCCTACTCATGGCTTCCCTCCCCCTGACATACCCCTTGTGGCTGCCCTCCCCCCCCCCCCCCCGACACACCCCACTCATGGCTGCCCTCCCTCTGACACGCTCCAGTCATGGCTGCCCTCCCCCCGACACACCCTACTCATGGCTTCCCTCTCAACATTCCGTGGATGGATGATACAAAAAGTAATATAAGGGTTAAGAACAAATTCTCGCTCTAGATCCTGTCACTCTAGCCCGTCGAACCTGACGATCAAGGACAACATTCATGGAATGCGAGTAATGGTTTTTAGACTACGAGGACTTTACCTTAAAAAAAAAAAAAAAAAAAAAAAAAAAAAAAAACTCGGCCACTGAGGAACACGAAAAAAAAAATCGATGGGTTATCATTTGCAGTAATAGGAATCGTCGTGAATGATGGACAATTTGATATAAATTTATCAAATGAAGGTTTAGCTTGTGAGAGGAAATACTCCGGGTGTGATAAAAGTCCGCCATCATCACCCGCTGCTGGACCAGTAAAGTATAGTGTCGTGGACTCCATCCCCTACAGGGGACGACTGAGCCCCCAGGCGCCTACCAGCCAATCGTGTACAGCCAGCGGTGCCAGTAGACCTACTTTCCAGCGCGGACGCACACGTGCAATGCTAGGACCAGAGTGCCGGGTGTGCTTGGCCGCCTCCTCTGTGATTGGCCCTCTCGCTACGCTCACCCCAAATCCTGATCCTCGTAAATTGTATAAATACGGCCATGGCTGGCCAGGGTCCCTGTTCACCTAGCAGTAAAGTAGGTACCTGTTGTAAATCGCAAGGTTGCGAATTCGTATTTAGGGAAAGTTGTTGGAGCTTCTAAACTTGAACTGACATAAATCCAGAGGAGTGGTGACCCGAGGATCACACACTCAACACAGACAAAACCAAATACGTGCGCTATGCTCTAACCAAATAAACGCAGTCATGTAAAGCCACGGCACTATCTCTCCCACTACAATTCCATTCCTAACCTCCAGCTCCTTCCTCTCATCTTCCCCGCTCTGCCTTTCGCTACCAACAACTTTTGGAGCTTCTAAACTTGAACCAGGGAGACCATTCTACTCTGACCTACAGGACCAGCAAGATCTTTCTCCAGCACCTCACCACCCAGCTTCCTCAGAGAGCTCCTCGCCCTACAGGAACTCTGAGCAAGCTACACCTCACCCAGTAACTCCTTAGCACTACTCTGTACAACAATATATATATACAGTATACAGAAAACGCATCGTGAGTTTCTATTCTACCTCATTCCTGAGTGTGAGATATCTACATGTACGTACGTTGTGTGGCCATACAAAGAGATAATAGACATCTAAAGAGAATTGACTACTGGCCACAATACAGTATGCTACAATAGCACGGACAACAACAGTGACCGGAGTCTCTGTGAGTTATGTACCACCATCCTCGCCTCCTACACACATATATTTGATGACCACTGTATGTATGTCTTGTTATACTGTATGTATGAGTTATGCACTACACATGTCATACCCATAACCTACGTGAAAGAAAAGTTTTTTTTTATGGTACTTAACATTCGGGTTACAAGATAGACGGTTATAATGGACGATCATTTTAACAGTGTACAACAGAGAAATACTTGCGCTCTGTAGAAACGTGGAACTAAATATTTTGGTCGAATTTGGCAGAATCAGTCTTTAATATTTTGCAATGTTTAAAAAGGAGGAAAATTTAAGCATTTCAGTGGAAATACTTTCAAAATAGTCGGTAAATGGCGGAATGTCACCTGAATATTTTATAATCTGATCAAAACTTTCTGGTTATCAAATGTAAATAAGTTGTGCAAAATAACTGATTAACGTAAGAAATAAAACAAAATAAAGAGGAAATTAGATACATTGAAAACAGGTTCATAAAAATACTTAGACATATAGTAGGTATAATTAAATAAGATAAATTAATATAATAAACAATATAATTAGCACAAAAGGACAATGAAGTTAATTAACTATAATAGTCTTGTATAATTATCTTCACCGGAAGTCGAACACACGATATTATAATATTTTGCGAACTGTCATAAAGGCCTCAAGGAATTATATATTTGTTGAATGTGTAAGTTAAAAATTATGTATTGGGGGTTACTGAGACGTGACGCACCTTAAGAATTTATCAATAGCTCTCATTATTTTTTTTTTTTTAAACGGGGATTATCTCACCCGGGCACAGGTCACAACGGAGCCTGGGAGGCGAAAATGTAATAATTATTCATAGTAAATAAAAATTTTAATAAAAAGTGAAATAAAGTAAAAATGACAACAATAATAATAATAACACTGTAATAATAATAACAATAATAACAATAATAACAATAATAATAATAATAATAATAAACTATAAATAAAAAAATCAATAGTGAGAAACGCTGTATGTTGTGTTGTCAAGTAAGAGAAACAATTGAGACCTGCAATTGTGTGTAAATGAGGCAGAAAGACAGATCAGCAACCTGGGACTTGTTCACAATTTTCGTCTCTACATACACAGTAACTCTCATTATTACCGTTAAGTGAGCTCTACATAGACAATAACTCATTGTTACCGTTGATTGAGCTCTACATAAAGAGTAACTCATTATTACCATTAAATGAACTACACATAGACAGTAACTCATTATTACCGTTAAGTGAGCTACACATAGACAGTAACTCATTATTACCGTTAAGTGAGCTACACATAGACAGTAACTCATTATTACCGTTAAGTGAGCTACACATAAACAGTAACTCATTATTACCGTTAAGTGAGCTACACATAGACAGTAACTCATTATTACCGTTAAGGGAGCTACACATAAACAGTAACATTATTACCGTTAAGGGAGCTACACATAGACAGTAACTTATTATTACCGTTAAGTGAGCTACACATAAACAGTAACTCATTATTACCGTTAAGGGAGCTACACATAAACAGTAACTCATTATCACCGTTAAGGGAGCTACACATAAACAGTAACTCATTATTACCGTTAAGTGAGCTACACATAAACAGTAACTCATTATTACCGTTAAGTGAGCTACACATAAACAGTAACTCATTATCACCGTTAAGGGAGCTACACATAAACAGTAACTCATTATTACCGTTAAGGGAGCTACACATAGACAAGGCAAGTTTATTCCTTAAACCAGACCCACCAAGCCATGCTCAATAACTTTCAGATTCTTCAAGCAAGAAAAGATAACCTTGTGTGTCCCAAGCCAGACCTAACGAGCCAAAAAGGTCCAAAGCCAGACCTCATGAGCCTGTTGTATACTCTAAGACAAACCTCATGAGCCTAGTGTACACTCAAAGCCAGACCTCATGAGCCTGCTGTATACTCTAAGACAAACCTCATGAGCCTAGTGTACACTCAAAGCCAGACCTCATGAGCCTGCTGTATACTCTAAGACAAACCTCATGAGCCTAGTGTACACTCAAAGCCAGAACTCATGATCCTAGTGTATACTCTAAGCCAGACCTCATGAGCCTAGGGCACTCTAAGCTAAGACCCCCGGCACCAGCGACCTTTGCCTCACACTGGCCGAGTTTCCTTGTCGGAGGCAAACGTGAATATTGATAAGTGTGCCCTGCACCGTGGCCCAGTGGCTCGTGAGCTAAATCTCCCCCCAGAAACTGCTGACGTGGGAGACCATCCTACGTGGCTCATTCACTTCATCTACGTTGCTCATTCACTTCATCTATGTGGCTCATTCACTTCACCTACGTGGCTCATTCACTTCATCTACCACACAAGCAAAGTAAGAAAAAGAGGCATTGAAATGGCATACAAGAGATTGACTTGTAATTATATATAGATGCCTTTTGTACCCTCCAGTCCGGGTCAAGACTTCGCCTTGAGCACCACTAGATGATGATGGTGGTGGCGGTGGTTGTTGTCGAGTTTGTTTCCTGCGGTTTGTGCTGGAGGACAGTTTGTGGGTTCGTCTGCGTGTTGTTTTGATGGTGTCTGTTACCATGACAACACTCCCGGACACCACCACCATCATTCTATATACCCGCAACCTTTCCCTTAACAATACTCAAAGTTTAACCCTTTGATGACGATGACTTAACCCTTTGACGACGACGATTTAACTCTGAGGACGACGACTTAACCCTTTGAGGACGATGACTTAACCCTTTGACGACGACGATTTAACTCTTTGACGACGTTGACTTAACCCTTTGACGACGACGATTTAACTCTTTGATGACGATGACTTAACCCTTTGACGACGATGACTTAACCCTTTGACGACGACGATTTAACTCTTTGACGACGTTGACTTAACCCTTTGAGGACGATGATTTAAATCAGTCGTTAACCCTTTAACGACGATGTAAGTCTCTCTCTCTCTCTCTCTTCCACGTCCCCGACCATCTTCATTAGTAGTCGTCCCACGAGCCACATGGATCACACCACAAATTATCAACAACAAATGTGGCTTGTGTGTGTGTGTGCCCCCACTTAAAGTTAACACACTATTGAGTACTGTAAATTGTGTAAGTGTATGTGAAGTTATTGTTGAGAAGTGTAAATTAGAGAGCGGGAAAGAGAGAGAGAGAGACTGTAAACAATAATAAACAACTTCTCAATATCTCTGGTGTAAGGACGAGGGAGAGGAGACCAAGAGAGACATGAACTAATATATAAAGACTTCCAAAGCATCTCCCTAAAGGTTCATTACACGATTTTGCTGCGTATTATCTATCTGTCTGTCTGTCTGTCTGTCTATCTGTCTATCTATCTATCTATCAGTCTATCTGTCTGTCTGTCTGTCTGTCTGTCTGTCTATCCATCCATCTTTTTACAGTCTGTCTGTCTATCCATCTTTCTTTCAGTAAGTCTGTCTGTCTGTCATCTTCATATACGAGAGACCGGATCTTTACTAAAATCCCGGCGTTGTGATGAGTTTCCCAGGTGACCGACGTACCTGTGGCTTAGATAGTGTGACTGAGCCTTAACCACCGGCCTGACTGACTGTCTGTCTGACTGACTGAAGGAACGGTTGACTGAACACCTCCCACACACTCTTTGAATGAATCGGTTCAATAGATGCCAGTTTAAATGGTCTTTTACGTGTGTTCAGTGAATAAGAAGGACCGAACGATTGTATGGGTGTGGGGGAAGTGTGTGGGGGAGAAGGGTGGAGGGAGGGTGTGTAGGGGAGAGTGTGTAGGGGAGAAGGGTGTGTATGGGAGAGTGTGTGGGGGAGAGTGTGTGGGGGGGAGTGTGTGGGACGAATGTGGGGGAAGAGTGCGAAGGGGGAGAGGGTGTGGGGGGAGGGAGGGTATGTGGGGGAGAGTGTGTAGGGGGAGAGTGTATGTGTTTGGGAACATGTACACATTTTGCGAAATCACACACACACACACACACACACACACACACACATTTAACCCCTTCACCACACATACTCAACATTATATATCCACTTTATATACGAATAACAAACCATTAATATATCAAATGTCATATAACTAAATATATGTATTTTGTAGAATAAAATAAATACAAAATGATAAAACACCTGACTCATTTCCTGAACCTACATAGTTTTGTTAGTAAGTATTTTTAGTAAGTAATTTTTAGTACTTTTTTTTTAGTTAGTTTTTTTTTGCACTTTATCAGTGTCCCCCAAAATAGTTATATCGTAATATTTTGTTACAATTCGCCGATATTTGCTGGACTGACAGTCAAGTTTTTTTGGTCAATATTATGATGGGGATTACGACTGTAAAATGCTTTCATGGCCCGGCCCGGCGCGGCCCGGGCCAGTGTTGATGGTCAGGATCAAGTGATAATGCAGTCATTTATACGTATAGTGTATATCAGTCCTTGATTTGTTGAAAATGACGAACAGACACCAATTTACGCATACACATACATACATACAGTACATGCCGCATATATTACAACCTCTCCTTCCCCTCCTCCCCCTCCCTCTCACGCCAGGCCAACACAGAAGAGAGGCCTAACTCAACACCTCCACCCCCTCCCTCTCACGCCAGGCCAACACAGAAGAGAGGCCTAACTCAACACCTCCACCCCCTCCCTCTCACGCCAGGCCAACACAGAAGAGAGGCCTTACTCAACACCTCCTCTCCCTCCCTCTCACGCCAGGCCAACACAGAAGAGAGGCCTTACTCAACACCTCCTCTCCCTCCCTCTCACGCCAGGCCAACACAGAAGAGAGGCCTTACTCAACACCTCCTCTCCCTCCCTCTCACGCCAGGCCAACACAGAAGAGAGGCCTTACTCAACACCTCCTCTCCCTCCCTCTCACGCCAGGCCAACACAGAAGAGAGGCCTTACTCAACACCTCCTCCCCCTCCCTCTCACGCCAGGCCAACACAGAAGAGAGGCCTTACTCAACACCTCCTCTCCCTCCCTCTCACGCCAGGCCAACACAGAAGAGAGGACTTACTCAACACCTCCTCTCCTCCCTCTCACGCCAGGCCAACACAGAAGAGAGGCCTAACTCAACACCTCCTCCCCCTCCCTCTCACGCCAGGCCAACACAGAAGAGAGGCCTAACTCAACACCTCCTCCCCCTCCCTCTCACGCCAGGCCAACACAGAAGAGAGGCCTAACTCAACACCTCCTCCCCCTCCCTCTCACGCCAGGCCAACACAGAAGAGAGGACTTACTCAACACCTCCTCTCCCCCCCTCTCACGCCAGGCCAACACTGAAGAGAGGACTTACTCAACACCTCCTCTCCCCCCCTCTCACGCCAGGCCAACACAGAAGAGAGGACTTACTCAACACCTCCTCCCCCTCCCTCTCACGCCAGGCCAACACAGAAGAGAGGACTTACTCAACACCTCCTCCCCCTCCCTCTCACGCCAGGCCAACACAGAAGAGAGGACTTACTCAACACCTCCTCTCCCCCCCTCTCACGCCAGGCCAACACAGAAGAGAGGACTTACTCAACACCTCCTCTCCCCCCCTCTCACGCCAGGCCAACACAGAAGAGAGGACTTACTCAACACCTCCTCCCCCTCCCTCTCACGCCAGGCCAACACAGAAGAGAGGCCTTACTCAACACCTCCTCTCCCTCCCTCTCACGCCAGGCCAACACAGAAGAGAGGCCTTACTCAACACCTCCTCTCCCTCCCTCTCACGCCAGGCCAACACAGAAGAGAGGCCTTACTCAACACCTCCTCTCCCTCCCTCTTCATCTCTTCCTGAAGAATCCTTTTGAGGGAGGAGTCTTTGTCGGTGAGTGGGAGGAGTCTTTGTCGATGAGTGGGAGGAGTCTTTGTCGATGAGTGGGAGGAGTCTTTGTCGGTGAGTAGGGGGAGTCTTTGTCGGTGAGTGGGAGGAGTCTTTGTCGATGAGTGGGAGGAGTCTTTGTCGGTGAGTAGGGGGAGTCTTTGTCGGTGAGTGGGAGGAGTCTTTGTCGATGAGCGGGAGGAGTCTTTGTCGGTGAGTGGGAGGAGTCTTTGTCGGTGAGTGGGAGGAGTCTTTGTCGGTGAGTGGGAGGAGTCTTTGTCGGTGAGTGGGAGGAGTCTTTGTCGGTGAGTGGGAGGAGTCTTTGTCAGTGAGTGGGAGGAGTCTTTGTCGGTGAGTGGGAGGAGTCTTTGTCGGTGAGTGGGAGGAGTCTTTGTCGGTGAGGTTGAGGAGTGTGGAGATAAGGTAGCCAAGTGGTGGTCCATGTTAAGACTTGAACCATAAAAATGAATACAGTGCCCACACGAGCAATCAAGAGCGCCTGGCGTTTACTCTCGACGCCCTTGTGAAGAAATGATGTCGAAGGCTAGTGTAGTCGGGCGAACGGGGGTCTCTCTCTCTCTCTCTCTCTCTCTCTCTCTCTCCCTTTAGTGGAGTTCCTTTACGCTATGATACACAAGACTTTCCCTGCCAAGGTTTGTGCCAGGTCCTCTAGGCATCAACAGTAGCAGTCTCAATAACAGTATCTCAAAAACAATAGTAGGAACAATATCAATAAAAGTAGTAGTCACAGTTTCAACAATAATAATCTCAGTAACAGTAGAAGTAATAGTTTCAGCAACAGTAACAGTAGTAGTAGCAGTAAGTACTGTCAAGATCAAAATGAGTTGTTCGTGGGTCTTATATTATGAGGGTTAGTACCATGTTCACAGCACAACCCCTCTACACACACACAGGCCAAAACGTTTAACAGTGTCTGGAGACGGAACCTAGAAAGCAACTCTCTACCTAAGCGGACCTACAGTACAGTACAGTACACTCCATGTACAGGTGACTCAAGTCCCAGTACAGATGTCCTCCTCTCATGTCCAGCCATCCAGGTGTCCTCTCCCCGGTGAGTATGGGAGAGGTAGTGTGAGAGGGAGAGAGAAGGGTGAGAGGGAAGGGTGAGAGGGGAGGGTGAGACAGGAGGGTGAGAGGGGAAGGTGAGAAGGAAGGGTGAGAGGGAAGAGTGAGAAGAAAGGGTGAGAGGGAACATATAATACAAAGATACCGGCAAAGAATGAGTTACCACCACAACATGAATAACGCCAACAACAACAACAACAACAGAAGGGGGGGGGGGGCAACAGCAGTAGCCCCAGGTGGAGACAACGGTTGCCGCCGGCTGGGCTGGGGTCACCGGCCTCCTGCACCACCGTGTGAGTCCTCCTTCCTCCCTCACACACTGCACGTCCCTCCCTCCCTCCCTCCCTCCTTGCTTGTTTTGTTGACTCTGCCTCTCTGGTTGTCTGACTGTGTGTGTGTGTGTCATTACACTACCGCTTCGTTGCCTCCCTGCTTTACTGATTGCCTGCCTGCTGCCTCTCTGCTCCGCTACCTGCTGGTCTTACGTGCCTATACTTCCTTCCCTTCTTACCTGTGTGTGTGTGTGTGTGTGTGTGTGTGTGTGTTTCTTATCACCCGAGAGTCAGGGTAAAGAGTTCCAATTGTCTTACTTTCTGTTGGTCAATCTGTGTAATTCATCTCTACCTTCATCCCTGTGTTGACCGGCCAGTGTACCACCTACAGCTGTAGCTACTGACGGTGAGGTGCTGTAGCTACTGACGGTGAGGTGCTGTAGCTACTGACGGCTTAAACAACTCAGTGGCTTCCTGGTAAACAATAGACTCAGGTGGTATTCCTCTCCTCCCTCCTGCAGCGTCGCGCGGGGAGGTGGTGTGTTATCATGTGGCTTCAGGAGCAAGGTCACCTCTATCAAACTACGTCTTTCACTCTATCAAACTACGTCTTTCACTCTATCAAACTACGTCTTTCACATCCACCTCTATCAAACTACGTCTTTCACAACCACCTCTATCAAACTACGTCTTTCACTCTATCAAACTACGTCTTTCACAACCACCTCTATCAAACTACGCCTTTCACATCTACCTCTATTAAACTACGTCTCTCACTCATAAATGCAGATATAAAGTGAATAATAACCACAGTATTGACTTGGCTGAGTCCACAGTGAGACCCAGGCCACTCATGCTGGCTGATGTGACGTCAAATCTAGGCGACTAAGTACTGTACATTTCCTTAAAGTATCGAGTGTACATGATCTGCTGCGCACGAGAATGTACACACAACTACGCGCACATCATCAGACGTACACACACACACACACACACACACGGAGAGCCGAGAGAGTTCGTAGCAATGGCACTTCACTGTAGTTCCGGATTCTCAGTGATTCCTCCAGTGTTATTTTGTTGCTGTAATTGGTGGACAAACAAGTTACGAGAGTACAGTCTTGGGCGATTTTCACTCATAATTACACACACACACAGATCTACAGTTAACACTCAACATAAGGAAGATAATACACCAAATTTGTTCTTTAAATCCTCATTTGTGGAAATAAATAACGCGCAGATCTTTGAAGAATTCTGGTGGTGGAGGAGGCGGAGGAGGAGAGGGGGAGGGGAGGAGTAGGGGGCAGAAGAGGGGTAGGAGAAGGGATGGGAAGCGGAGAAAGAGAGGCGGTAGAAGTAGTAGAAGGAGAAGGAAGGGGGATGTGGTAGGAGGCGGAGATGTTGTAGAAGGAAGAGGAGGAGGGATGGCAAGACAATCATCACACGTAAGAAGGTTGTATCAAGTTTTGGTGACGCGAGACTAATAATGATCCACTGATATAGTTTCAGGAGAGACCAAAGCTCCCTCATATCAGCTAAATACTCATCCCAGCTAGAATGAGTTTTCTCAGCTCATATAAATATCAAGCTAAATTGAGCTGTCTGTAAATTAATTCTAGTAAAGTTATGTGAAGCTAAAAAATAATTTCTTGGAGCGAACTTCATTTTTTTGGGTAATGTTAAGTCAATTTAACCTAACCTAACTTAACCTAACGTAACCCCACTTAGCTGACAGACGAGGAGTCGCTTTCTGGAGTACAGCATCAGAGGCACCTAAGCTAAACCTATTATCTGTACTATACGTGTTAGCTTGACTCCTCCCAGCTTAATACGTCAGTCCAGTGCAAACCTTAAACGTCATTTGCATTTTTGAGGACGATGTGTGGCTGACTGCAGGCAAACGAGAAGCAGAGTGTAGTATAGTGTTTTACTTACCACACACACACACACACACACACACACACACACACACACACACTCCTGGTTGACCATCTCTTATTGTACAGTAATGGATTTAGCCCAGAGCTTTGTGTGGTGTAGATGTGAATTTGTGGTGGAGTAAGTATTGTGTGTCGGGGAATGTGTGGTGTGGTATGTGGTGGAGGACTGTGGTGGTGGAGGGGAGTGTGGTGGGCTGTGGTGTGTGGTGGAGGACTGTGGTGGTGGAGGGGAGTGTGGTGGGCTGTGGTGTGTGGTGGAGGACTGTGGTGGTGGAGGGGAGTGTGGTGGGCTGTGGTGTGTGGTGGAGGACTGTGGTGGTGGAGGGGAGTGTGGTGGGCTGTGGTGTGTGGTGGAGGACTGTGGTGGTGGAGGGGAGTGTGGTGGGCTGTGGTGTGTGGTGGAGGACTGTGGTGGTGGAGGGGAGTGTGGTGGGCTGTGGTGTGTGGTGGAGGACTGTGGTGGTGGAGGGGAGTGTGGTGGGCTGTGGCGTGTGGTGGAGGACTGTGGTGGGGAAGTTACCCTGACAACAGGTGGGTGCGAGTCATCATGACCACATCCTGCTGCTCTTCTTCGCCACACACACACACACACACACACACACTTGCTGCTAAACTTTTGGAAAACCTTCTTCTTTGATCCATTTTAAGCGTGGTTGAAATTCCTGGGTGGGCGATGCTTGCGTCTGGCGAAACTTTGCTCCTGTCATCAGTTTGCGTGTATATGTTCATGAGATCAATCTTGTTCTCATCTTAGTGTTGGTGATGCCTGAAGAGGGCAAGTGCACCAAGCCATAGGGGAGAGGGGGAGAGGAGGGAGAGGAAGAGAGAAGGAGAAAGAAGGGAGGAGAAGGAGGAGGAGGAGAGGAGTGGAGAAGGAGATGCAGGGAGAAGAAGAAATAAGGTTTCGGAGAGGAGGAGGAGAGAGGGGTGGGGGGACTACAGCCAGGGGTAATAAAGTGGCATGTACAGCGGCAGCGGCGTAGGAGTCTTTTCACCTTGACCCTGAGCACGCAGAGAGAGAGAGAGAGAGAGAGAGAGAGAGAGAGAGAGAGAGAGAGAGAGAGAGAGAGAGAGAGAGAGAGAGAGGTTAGGTTAGGTTAGGTTAGGTAGGTAAAGATAGGTAAGGTTCGGCTAGGTTAGGTGATGAAAGTACTGTAGAGGAACAATATTGTAGTACAGTGCTGTAGTGTCTCGTGTACGGGCACCTGTACATTTATAACCCCTCCCCTCCCCTCCCTGGTTCAATGGCATCTGGCAAGGGAGGAAACTAGCCGGCTTACTGGGTTGATTTTTTATGCTGCTCCGAGCTTCACTGGCTCCCCCTCTCCCCCCCCACACCTTCAAACCCCTCCTCCTCTCCCCCCACACACCTTCACACCCCTCGCAACCTTCTCCCCCACACATCCCTCCCCTTCTCCCCCACACACCCCTCCCCGACATACCCTCGCACCCTTCTTAATACACCCCCTAGCCCCCCCTCGCCTCCACGTGTGTATGACTGTGTTTACGTTACGTCGCTTGTGTGGTAATGTTATAGCTTATTAAGGTATTGAAATTTGTTCAATATATTTATTTCTTGATACAATAACCCTGTAACAACTGTCAACAATGTTATATTTTTTGGCCTTGTTATTTGATCTTATTTTTACACACACACACACACACACCTGCTCACGCGGGCTACCACAGATAAACCACACCGGGTGAACCACCACAGGTATATATCAAGGAAACCTCAAAATATTCGAGCCACAGCAAGCGGGGCACTACAGTTGGACCACAGTAGGAGTAAACACAGTAGGCCACAATAGGAGGACCAAACACAGTAGGCCACAGTAGGAGGACCAAACACAGCAGAACCAAACACAGTAGGCCACAATAGGAGGACCAAACAGCAGAACCAAACACAGTAGGCCACAGTAGGAGGACCAAGCACAGTAGGCCACAGTAGAGTGACCAGGAGGAAGTCGCGCGCGCGCGCGTGCGTATGTGTGTGCGTGTCAGGGTCATGGTGTAGGAGAATGAGAGAGACGGTACAGGAGTAGGTCAGTGGCGCTCCAACACGCCTTCAGGCATTGGTCTCATAAACAACATCACAAGAATTAATAATGAATGCTAGAGTTTAGAAATATTATCAACACTGAAAGAAACGCCAGGCGATGTTAAATGCTCGTGTTGGCATTTTACCCAAGCAAAGACTAATGGGTTACCTCTTGGTATAGAGGGAAGAGGTGTGTGTGTGTGTGTGTTGAAGACGATTAACAGAGAGATTCCTGGAGGAGAGCGAAGTGTGACTGATGGTGATGGCTCTCTCTCTCTCCACGGGTGAACACCGCTCTCAGCCGTGTCATCCTCCACTACTTCCTTACCGTTACTTCCTCATCAACCCTGTCTCCTCCTCCTGCTATATCTGTTGCTTCCTCCTGCTACTTCTACATTTGTTGCTCCTCTTCTTCTTCCTCGCCCTCCTAGTTCTACACTTGCTCCTTTTACTTCTACATCTCTTCCTCCTCCTACATCTGCTCCTCCTCCGTCTTCCTGCTCCTCCTTCTCTTCGTCATCTTCCTTCTCCGTGGCCGCTGGCTGAGCTTCACCGCGCTGACTCAAGATCATCACCTCATCAAACACCGACGCTAGAGAACCAACCATAAAACGAACTTAACGGCGTTCATCTTACACTTGAGAGCTAGTTGTGGGGGCTAGTTTTGAACCATACACTTGAGGGCTAGTTGTAAATCATACACTTGAGGGCTAGTTGTGAATTATACACTTGAGGGATAGTTGTGAGCCATACACTTGAGGGTTAGCTAGGCTTGTTATGATTCTTGCACTTGAGGGCTAGTTGGGTTTGAGAATCACTAACCCTGAGGAACTTGAGTACTAAACGTGACGCAAATGCCCTGCGTGCGCAAAAGTCGTGACCGTTTTGACCAAAAATATAAGTAGGTGAATTTTTCCTTGTTTTCTTGTCAGTACGTCTGTCTATTTGTGTTATTCAAGAGCTGAGGGTGGTGTGGGTAGGTGGTGAGGGTGGTGTGGGTGTGTAAGTCTGTTTTCTTCTTACCCACTTACCGCCCACAACACCATCACACACAAACACACACACACATGTCCCGCCCACAACACCATCACACACACACACACACACACATGTTCCGCCCACAACATCATCACACACACACATGTCCCGCCCACAACACTATCACACACACACATGTCCCGCCCACAACACCATCACTCACACACATGTCCCGCCCATAACTGATTTTTCCGCCCACAACCCCAGCAGACTCGCTCGCTTGCAACACAATAACCTTAACATTTGATTTCACACCCTTTCGCCTCCCACCACACCCACTTCCCGCCCACGTCACCACACACCCACACAACACCACCATCCACCCATACCCCGCTCACATCATCACCAGACATCCACACCCTGCCCAACCACACATCCACAACACCATTACACACCCACACCCCGCCCACATCATCACATGCACCCACACCCTGCCTACATCAACACACACCCACACCATCACACACCCACACCCCGCCCACATCAACACACACCCACACCCCGCCCACATCATCACACACACCCACGCCCCGCCCACATCACACACACCCACACCCCGCCCACATCAACACACACCCACACCACACCCCGCCCACATCAACACAACCCCACACCATCACACCCCGCCCACATCAACACAACCCACACCATCACATCCCGCCCACATCAACACAACCCCACACCATCACACCCCGCCCACATCAACACAACCCCACACCATCACACCCCGCCCACATAAACACAACCCCTCACCATCACACCCCGCCCACATCAACACAACCCCACACCATCACACCCCGCCCACATCAACACAACCCCACACCATCACACCCCGCCAACCCCACACCATCACACCCCGCCAACCCCACACCATCACACCCCGCCCACATCAACTCACACCCACACTCGGCCACTTTTTGTACTAGTCTTCACAAGCTCATTAACACGACACAAAAACACTCACGTTAGTAACTGTTAATAAGACAGGTACAGAAGGTGAACACAGGTGTTTACTCGCGGTATCCCAGGTCATTAGTGCAGGTAACATCCGTTAACTAGGACAAGTAAACTCATACAGGCGACTTATTAATACAGGATGCGTATACAAGTAACTTCACAGGTAACGCTTACAGGTAACTTATGCAGGTAACATTCATAAGTAACTCATACATGTAACATTCACAAGTAACTCAAAGGTAACATTCGTAGCATTTATAGCCAACTCTTGCCAGGTGAGAGAGTTCAGTGGACCAGGTGAGAATAACACGTCATCAAGAGCCAGAGAGGTAACAGTACCGGGGAGGAACGCGCCCCGGACTACGCTACGTACGGCTGACCTCAAACTTAGAAAATCTCCCGCTATTGTTAAGATGGTTTTGATTTGTTTTGATTTGTGTTGTGGTGTTTTGATGTGGTGGTAAGGTGTTACGGTGGTGTTTTGATGTGGTGGTAAGGTGTTACGGTGGTGTTTTGTGATGTGCTGTGGTGGTGGTGATGTTGGTGTTACGGTGGTGTGGTAGTAGTGGTAATAACACACACACACACACACACACACACACACACAACATAATAAAGGAAATGTGCAACAGGCCTATTGGTTCGTACTAGGCAGCCCTGTTTATAACCAACCCATATCACTTGAACAGTAAATCTGTCCAACCTACAGTATATTTCAAACTTCCCAGTGAGCTTGCATTAATGGTGGTGTTTGGTAAATTGTTCCACTCATCCACAACTCTGTTTGCAAACCAGTGGTTTCCTATCTCACTTAACCTAAATCTAAATTTGTCTAAATTAAATCCATTGCTTCGTAATATAGTCTTTAGATTGTTAGGCTAGGCTAGGTTAAGTTAGTTTAGGTTAAGTTAGGTGAGGTTAGGCTAGGTTACGTTAGGTTAGGCTAGGCTCGGCTAGGTTAGGTTACAGACACAATCACAATAATTTTCTGAAGATTATCACCTTGCCGCACTCCGCTGTTCTCCACACATGTACAGTAGCTAAAACAACTATCTGTGCATACTTTGCGGGAAACAATATGAGACCGTAGACGATAAATTTTGGTATATGAGGACTGTCACGAGTCACACGTAAAATTTCGGAGCATATCGACCCCCACCTGCACAGATAATTGTTTTAGCTACTGTACAAGACAATGTTCTACTTGTGAGTTTGTTGACGTATACAGTACTGGTCGCTGGTGTTGTTAATATACTGGAGGAGGGAGGTGATGACAGTGATGTAGTGATGATGAAACTATGAACACGGATGATGATGATGATGATGATCAACATAGAAGATGAATAAATATGAAATAAGGAGGAAGAGGGGGCGAGGGAGGAGGAGGAGGTGAATGAGCATGGAAGAGAAGAAACACAAGGAGGGGAATGAGAAGAATGAACACGGATTACACCAACACCCCGGCATAAAAGAGAGGCGGCACCCAATAAACACCTACAGAACAACAATCCTTCCTTCAACACAACACTGTATTAAATAGTCACTAAATCACTTCATTTTTTCCTCCCAAATCCTTTCTCTTGTTGTTACTGATAATCACACTGTTAAATCATGTAGTCGTGGCACAGTAAACAATCATCACAAACACTTCATTACTACTGTATTAACGTATTTTATTTTTTTATGGGGGGAAGATATATGTAACTCGAGAAGCGGACTTTAAACTTACCGCTCTCCGCATTACTGTCTGCTCGAGTGGTTGCTTCTGCTGCCTTACACGTTCTTTTATAAACTACCACCTGCATGGGTGCCAAGTGCTTATTTATTTCTCTTCTAAACGCGACAGCTTTGATTTAACAGCAGATTCTTATATATATACTGTATATGTGTGTATATATAAATAACTTAATATATTTGATTAAGAAAGTTTTCCTATACCTGGAAATTCAAGAAAAGGTGAAGACATCTTGAAATATTTGTGTTACTAGGTGTTTGAGTGTAACCGCCAGCGGTGCCCGGCCTGACCGCTCAGCTCAAACCTACAGGATAAATATATTTTATTCCAGACGAAACATGGGCAAGATAACAATACTATCTTAACCCATATTCTCCAACACAAACTTTACATCAGTTAACCAGACTTAATTCACACTTAACACTGGATCATTACGGCGGTGTTTGGAAACTCATGAGTCGTGTTTGGTTAAGAGGATGATAATAGTCTTCATTTGTCGACATTATCTTGCTCGTCCTGGGAGAAGAAGTTGTAGTAGCCCGTGCGCGAGGTCTGGCTAGCCCCGTGTGAGGCACGAGGGTTTTCCCGGCCCTAACCCCAGCAGTTAGAAAACCTCCACACACCCCATTGACGACTAATTGGCTGGAACTACGCATATAATAAACCTGATTTTAAAAAAGTTTTGTAATTTCTTTAACAATTATTTTCTCCAAAAAAATAATTTCAGGTGATCGATTTTTGAAATTTTTTTCCGGGTTTAGTGTCTAATGCCCTGCCCCTCCACGTCACCCATTATTACCAATCCGTTGGGAAAATATTCACCGTGACAGAACACGAAGGAATTTGATTTCAAAACACGAAGACATTTTTCCTTAAGAACCTGTTTATTTTATTATATATTTTTTCATTATTCTGGATATTATTCATGTTGGAGCATTCTGCATTCTCGTCTTGCTACTGTACAGTATACCTGCAGTGTCTGTATACACGCTGAAGCAACTGTGAACATGTGTGGTTAATTTACTGAATTATCTATCAATCTATCTATCTATCTCCAATGAAATTAGTTTGACGATTTTGAAATAAAAGAAATATTTACAAAACTCCGCGTAAAGGTTTGTGCCAAGGTTGATAACTGAGTCGCTCGTATTTACGGTGATGACACACAATTTTCACGTGTGTCGTAACCCTGGCAGGTACAGTGATAAGCTTAAACAAGCCTTATTTAAGCTTTTTTCAACATTATGCGTCTTAATCCTGGCAGGTACAGTGGTAAGCTTAAACACGCCCTTTTTAAGCTTTGTTTCAATATTGTGCGTCTTAACCCTGGCAGCTAGTGAAAAGCTTAAACACGCCTTATTTAAGCTTTTTTCAACATCGTGCATCTCAACCCTGGCAACTACAGTGGTAAGCTTAAACACGCCTTATTTAAGCCTTTTTCTCGTAACTGGAGATTACATTTTTTGCTTTCATTGTAATTGTAGATGATTTAAGACCTCCAGGTATGGTTTGGTTGATCTGTTGTTGTACGTGAGGAGTGGCAGGTGTGTGTGTGTGTGTGTGTGTGTGAGATATAAGGATACGTATCTACGGCTCATTGATGTCTCCGATTCTTTCGGCTTTAGAAAGATGAAATAAAGGAAATGAATGGAAGCTTATTGTGTCTGTCTGTCCTTGTGTGTCTGTCCGATGAATATTTTAGTGAATGAGTGTGTGTGTGAAGCTATTTTAGATTAGGTGAAAGATTAAGTGAATAATTGATCCCATGACTTTTTGAGTCTCTCTCTCTCTCTCTCTCTCTCTCTCTCTCTCTCTCTCTCTCTCTCCACACCATAGTCCTCAAGGCATATTAGAGTGTTGTTCTGCAACCTGGTCCTGTTGATGTGCAAGTCACCTCTGTGTGTGTGTGTGTGCGTGCAGGTATGCATATGGCTGTTTACCACACACACACACACACACACACACACACACACACACACAGGCAAACCCTCCCTCCCCCTCTCACTATCTCTCCTCATCCTTTCCATCTTCTCCTCCTCGTCCCTTCCTCTCCAGCTCCACCTCTTCTCAGCATTTCATCTCTGGTCCCTCCTTCTTTGCCTCCCCCCCCCCCCTGTCTCCTTCCCCCACCTGTTACTCTCTCTTCTTGATCCTCTCCCTCTCTGTCTTCAGGTAACAGAAGTAACAGTATACATGTAATACTGTCTACAAGTAGCAAGTTTTCCCAGTATAAACTAATCCTTTGTCTCAGATCACCAGTACACACACACGGTATAGTGTTACTCTTGGTAAGTCACAAGCAACATTTTGTTTATTTATTTGGTGTAACTTTCTATCAAGAGTTCATGATCAAATAACTAAACTCACAGCTCAATAGTATTTGCCACCCAGTAATGCCTGGCAATTAGACTTAATTATAGGCATGAATTATATTTATCTCCAGGAATTAATTATCTACATTTCTTTACCTATTCACGCGTTTCATTGTTCTTCGTGTTATTTATTTATTTACACTAATTCCTCTTCAGTTTAGTGTTCATCTATCATTGAATCTGTTTTGATATTCTTTTAAGGAGAGTTTGTCACACCTGAGTTACGGCCTCACAGGTAACAACGACTATACAGGTGACGTTAATTGGCCAAAGTGTATACAGTAGTCCTCTTTATAATGTGTTGTAGGATTAATTGTATCTTTTATAGTAAGTGTTAATAATGTTACTATTTTACGTTATTTTGCATAGGTTAGTTATTGTCATAAATCTTTGGGTTGGGTTTGGTTGGGTCATGTCAGATGTCAGGTAAGGTAAGTGTGTGGTGCCAGGGTGTGTTACAACAATTACCTTTCACACACACACACTAATAATGGTTGCCCCTCGTGTAACAAGGATGGCCGGCCCTAGGGCCAGCTTTGCATGAATTTTGTTTTAGGTGTAGAAGCTGTCGCCAACACAACAACCACACCCTAAGTTAACGAGTTGTATGACCCAGTGTCAAGAAACAGTTCGAGAAGACCGGACAACTCGCTAACTGCACTGGCTAACCATAACCTCGGAACACGATCTGCAAATCGATTAGCACCCAGGTCCCCAATCACTGCTGGATAGACACACACACACACCATATGTTAAGATTAGGAAGCTGGAAGTTTATCAATGTCCGAGATTATTACTCTACCACTACCAATAATCACCCCACTACTCCCACCACCACCCTCACCACTACCACCATCACCTTCACCACCACCACCACCACTACCAACAACAACCCCACTGCTCCCACCACCACCCTCACCACTACCACCATCACCTTCACCACCACCACCACCACTACCAACAACAACCCCACTGCTCCCACCACCACCCTCACCACTACCACCATCACCTTCACCAACACCACCACCACTACCAACAAACACCCCACTGCTCCCACCACCACCCTCACCACTACCACCATCACCTTCACCATCACCACCACCACTACCAATAATCACCCCACTACTCCCACCACCACCCTCACCACTACCACCATCACCTTCACCACCACCACCACCACTACCAACAACAACCCCACTACTCCCACCACCACCCTCACCACTACCACCATCACCTTCACCATCACCACCACCACTACCAATAATCACCCCACTGCTCCCACCACCACCCTCACCACTACCACCATCACCTTCACCACCACCACCACCACTACCAACAACAACCCCACTGCTCCCACCACCACCCTCACCACTACCACCATCACCTTCACCACCACCACCACCACTACCAACAAACACCCCACTGCTCCCACCACCACCCTCACCACTACCACCATCACCTTCACCACCACCACCACCACTACCAACAAACACCCCACTGCTCCCACCACCACCCTCACCACTACCACCATCACCTTCACCACCATCACCACCAATACTAACAACAATCCCACTCCTCCCACCACCACCCTCACCATCACCTTCACCACCACCACCACCACTACCAACAACAACCCCACTGCTCCCACCACCACCCTCACCACTACCACCATCACCTTCGCCACCACCACCACCACTACCAACAACAACCCCACTGCTCCCACCACCACCATCACCACCACTACCAACCATCACCTCTACCAACAACCACAACCACCACCATTACCACAACCACTATAACCAACAATCCTCCAAACCACCACCACTACCATCATCCACCACCACTCCTCCAAAACCACAAACACCGTCACTATTAATCACCATCTCATTCCCACCCCCTAACCCCCCCCCCCACCTCCTACTCCCCCGGGGTAAGGGCGGGGTATTTTCCCCGCCACCCAGAGCAAGTCTTTTCTTAGTAACCTGGACAAGTGCTGTGTGTGTGTGAGTGTGTGTGTGAGTGTGTGTCGCTCGGCGGGCAGTGTACACCGACTCACTGACAAATTACCATACCGGACTACATCTCTGGACAGAACTCCATTGTGTGAATTTCTATTGGACAAAATTCTACTGTATCCTCAAAATTAGACAGGCGTTGATGACTCACCTGCAGGTCACACATGTAAGGAACATTAACTCAGTACACGTTGAAGTAGCCTGACGAGTGTTGATATGTCCGGGGAGACCACCAGGGATGCATGCAGTGATGTGCGCATTATCTCTCTCTCTCTGTTTTTCCGTGTCTCTCTGGTTTTCTCTGTCTCTCTCTGGTTATGTTTCTCTGGTTCTATCTCTCTCTTCTTGACGGAGATACCTGTCTCCTCCTCTACCTCAACGAGACATTCCTCCTCCTCCCCCTAAACCTCACATATGAGACACCTCACCTCTACTCTTCAGTGAGACACATTCCCCCTCCTCCCATACCTCACCCAACGAGACAAGAGACAGCTCGCTTTTACGAGACAAAAAAAACCCTAAACCTTCCTTCACCCATTCCCCAGACAACTTAAAGTCTCTCTCTCTCTCTCTCTCCTCGCTGTTGTTCATCTCCTCCCACTAGTGACAAGATCTGAGACGCTGCTGAGGACTTGCATAAAGGTTTTACGTACAAACAATAACTCGTATACGGAGGAGGAGCAGGGAGGTAAAGAGAAAGAGGTAGGGGGAAGGGAGAGAGGATGGGGAGTAGCCGGGAGGGAGGGAAGGGGAAGGAAGGGAGGGGGATGAACCAAGCAGGGAGTTA
Source organism: Homarus gammarus (assembly GCA_958450375.1). Classification (NCBI taxonomy): domain Eukaryota; kingdom Metazoa; phylum Arthropoda; class Malacostraca; order Decapoda; family Nephropidae; genus Homarus; species Homarus gammarus. The sequence goes on from CAUDMG010003111.1 coordinate 94,272, forward strand.
AAGAGGAAGAGGTAGGGGGAAGGGAGAGAGGGAGGGGAGAGGAGGATGACCCGGGAGTAAGGAAGGGTAGGGAAGGAGAGAATGGGGAGTACGGAAGGGAGGAAGGGAGGGGGATGAACCAAACAGGGAGGTAAAGAGGAAGAGGTAGGGGGAAGGGAGAGAGGATGGGAGTAGGGAGGGAGGAAGGGAGGAAGGGAGGGGATAACAGCGGGAGTAAGAGAGAGTAGGGGGAAGGAGGAGATGGGAGTACGGGAGGGAAGGGGAAGGAAGGGAGGGGGATGAACCAAGCAGGGAGTTAAAGAGGAAGAGGTAGGGGGAAGGGAGAGAGGATGGGGAGTAGCCGGGAGGGAGGGAAGGGGAAGGAAGGGAGGGGGATGAACCAAGCAGGGAGTTAAAGAGGAAGAGGTAGGGGGAAGGGAGAGAGGATGGGGAGTAGCCGGGAGGGAGGGAAGGGGAAGGAAGGGAGGGGGATGAACCAAGAATTAATCTTCAAAATAATAATATTGAGAGAGAGAGAGAGAGAGAGAGAGAGAGAGAGAGAGAGAGAGAGAGAGAGTTGTTTACCAAAGTTAATGTAAGCGACGGTGGATCATAATAAGGTAATCAGCCTCATTATCTCATTTTGATAATAGACAAAAATACCAATTATGATAATGGAAAAAAAAACACGAGGAGAAAATTGCTTATTACCAAAACAATTCACGATCCAGAACAAATTATAACAGGGTGTCTCAAAAACATATAACAGGGTGTCTCAAAAACATATAACAGGGTGTCTCAAAAACATATAACAGGGTGTCTCAAAAACATATAACAGGGTGTCTCAAAAATATATAATAGGGTGTCTCAAAAACATATAACAGGGTGTCTCAAAAACATATAACAGGGTGTCTCAAAAACATATAATAGGGTGTCTCAAAAACATATAACAGGGTGTCTCAAAAATATATAATAGGGTGTCTCAAAAACATATAACAGGGTGTCTCAAAAATATATAACAACACCATTATCCCTCACTTGTGGCAGACCTCACACAACAAGAGGTGAGGGAGGGGGGGGGGGGCAATGTAGCTGTTATCATAGAAGAAAGTTTGTATACATTTTTTCTGAGACACCCTGTATGCTGGGAAAAGTATTGATGAGTTGTGAGAAGCAATGTGGTGCTGGGAGATGGTCAGGGAGGGGAAGAGGGGAGGGGAGGATGTGGGACGGAGGAGGAAGAGGAAGGAGAGTGGAGGAGGAGGGAAGGTGTGGTGAGGAGGAAGTGGAGGTGGTGGTGGTGGAGAAGATGGTGGAGAATGTGGAGGTGGTGGAGGTAGTGGAGGTAGTGGTGGAGGTAGTGGTGGAGGAGGTAGTGGAGGTAGTGGTGGAGGAGATGGTGGAGGTAGTGGTGGAGGAGATGGTGGAGGTAGTGGTGGAGGAGGTAGTGGAGGTAGTGGTGGAGGAGATGGTGGAGGTAGTGGTGGAGGAGGTAGTGGAGGTAGTGGTGGAGATGGTGGAGGTAGTGGTGGAGGAGGTAGTGGAGGTAGTGGTGGAGGAGATGGTGGAGGTAGTAGTGTAGATGGTGGAGAGAGTCGAGGAAGTGGTGGATGTGGAAGAGATGGTGGTGGTGGTGGTGGTGGTGGTGGTGGAAATAGTGGAAATGATCTGGTAACGGAGAAATTATCGAAAAGAAACTACGTATTATAATTCCTTAATATTTTCCCCGTTACCTGTACAGTAATTATACTTGTAACTGTACCTGTATATGTTCCTTCACTAATAAATGTATTTCCACGTATACCTGTACTTGTATATGTACCTGTATGTATTTATACCTGTACCTGTACTATATACCGCTCATTGTACCTGTACTATATAGCTGCACCTGTACTATACAGCTGTACCTGTACTATATAGCTGTAGCTGTACTATATAGCTGCACCTGTACTATACAGCTGTACCTGTACTATATAGCTGTAGCTGTACTATATAGCTGCACCTGTACTATACAGCTGTACCTGTACTATATAGCTGTAGCTGTACTATATAGCTGCACCTGTACTATACAGCTGTACCTGTACTATATAGCTGTAGCTGTACTATATAGCTGCACCTGTACTATACAGCTGCACCTGTACTATACAGCTGTACCTGTACTATATAGCTGTAGCTGTACTATATAGCTGCACCTGTACTATACAGCTGTACCTGTACTATATAGCTGTAGCTGTACTATATAGCTGCACCTGTACTATACAGCTGTAGCTGTACTATATAGCTGTAGCTGTACTATATAGCTGCACCTGTACTATACAGCTGTAGCTGTACTATATAGCTGTAGCTGTACTATATAGCTGCACCTGTACTATACAGCTGTACCTGTACTATATAGCTGTAGCTGTACTATATAGCTGTAGCTGTACTATATAGCTGCACCTGTACTATATAGCTGTAGCTGTACTATATAACTGTAGCTGTACTATATAGCTGTACCTGTATTATATAGCTGCACCTGTACTATATAGCTGTAGCTGTACTATATAGCTGTAGCTGTACTATATAGTTGTAGCTGTACTATATAGCTGTAGCTGTACTATATAGCTGTAGCTGTACTATATAGTTGTAGCTGTACTATATAGCTGTAGCTGTACTATATAACTGTAGCTGTACTATATAGCTGTACCTGTATTATATAGCTGCACCTGTACTATATAGCTGTAGCTGTACTATATAGCTGTAGCTGTACTATATAGCTGTAGCTGTACTATATAGTTGTAGCTGTACCATATAGCTGTAGCTGTACTATATAGTTGTAGCTGTACCATATAGCTGTAGCTGTACTATATAGTTGTAGCTGTACTATATAGCTGTAGCTGTACTATATAGTTGTAGCTGTACCATATAGCTGTAGCTGTACTATATAGTTGTAGCTGTACCATATAGCTGTAGCTGTACTATTTACCGCTCAGAATATACTACACAATATCCATCTATTTTTTCCTCAATATTTTTCTAGCCAGAAATTGGTTTTCTTAATAAGCAATACATAGTTTTTGTGACGTCAATATTGGCGCCATTCTCATTATGAAAATTGTGCGGGAGGAAAGATTGGTGCGAAATGAACTTAAGGGGTTCATCTACTCTCAGTAACCTATCACACTCTTGCCTTCTCACACTTAACTACTTGCTCTCACACTCTTCTTACTCTCACACACCTCACTACTCCCTCACACACCTCACTACTCACTCTCACACACCTCACTACTACCTCACTACTCACTCTCACACACCTCACTACTCCCTCACACACCTCACTACTCACTCTCACACACCTCACTACTCACTCTCAAACACCTCACTACTCACTCTCACACACCTCACTACTACCTCACTACTCACTCTCACACACCTCACTACTCACTCTCACACACCTCACTACTCACTCTCACACACCTCACTACTCACTCTCACACACCTCACTACTCCCTCACACACCTCACTACTCACTCTCACACCTCTCTACTAACTTACACTCTTACTGACTTATGCAAACAAACTCATACACTCATGTTTACACTCACTCATACTGAAACTTGATCGAACCAGGGGTAGACCATAACAAGGGTGCGGTGGTCGAGTGGATATATCGCTCGACTCATGTTCTAAGACACACTTGATCGAACCAGTTTCACACCAGAAGTAACTGGGTGTTTAAAACAGTTGGATAAATGAAGGTAATGTTGGATCAGTCGATATCCGGTTGGATATATCTACTCGCTTCCTGCCCTAATAGACACTTGATGGAACCCATGCCACAGTTAAATCATTTGGGTAAGTATAAGTAGTGTGGATCCGTGGTGTGGATCAGTGGTGTAGATTAGTGGTGTAGATGAGTGGTGTGGATGAGTGGTGTGGATGAGTGGTGTGGATCAGTGGTGTAGATGAGTGGTGTGGATCAGTGGTGTAGATTAGTGGTGTAGATAAGTGGTGTAGATGAGTGGTGTAGATCCGTGGTGTGGATCAGTGGTGTAGATTAGTGGTGTAGATGAGTGGTGTGGATCCGTGGTGTGGATCAGTGGTGTAGATTAGTGGTGTAGATGAGTGGTGTGGATCAGTGGTGTAGATTAGTGGTGTAGATTAGTGGTGTAGATGAGTGGTGTGGATCCGTGGTGTGGATCAGTGGTGTAGATTAGTGGTGTAGATGAGTGGTGTGGATCAGTGGTGTAGATGAGTGGTGTGGATCAGTGGTGTAGATGAGTGGTGTAGATTAGTGGTGTAGATTAGTGGTGTAGATTAGTGGTGTGGATCAGTGGTGTGGATCAGTGGTGTGGATCAGTGGTGTAGATTAGTGGTGTAGATTAGTGGTGTATATAAGTGGTGTGGATCAGTGGTGTACATTAGTGGTGTAGATGAGTGGTGTAGATCAGTGGTGTAGATTAGTGGTGTAGATGAGTGGTGTAGATCAGTGGTGTAGATTAGTGGTGTAGATGAGTGGTGTTGTTACTGTGTTTAGTATTCTGAGCGTAGTCTCTCCTGCTGTCCCGTGTGAGCCTTCAACCTTACACAGCCCAGTTTCATGTTATCACCTCTCCTTCACAGCTCACTTGACAGCGGTTATTGTTTTGTGTCCCCCCCCCCCCCCCCGGGACTCCACTGTTATCAGCTATACACACACAGATTGTTCTTATGTTTTGTATTAAGTGTGTATTGATAGAGCGATCTGTACCAGCTCTTGTGTTACTCTGTATATAATGGGTAGGAGGAGGAGGAGGAGGTGGGGAGGTGGGGAGGAGGAGGAGGAGGAGGAGGTGGTGGTAAAGGAGGCGAAGGAGGTAGAGGTGGAGGCGAGGCAAGACATGACGTGCGTCAAGGATCCCTTGGGAAATTCCCCGAGAAATCCCTGTGTTGCCGTCTTGAGAGAGAGAGAGAGAGAGAGAGAGAGAGAGAGAGAGAGAGAGAGAGAGAGAGAGAGACTTATACTGCAGTAACATAACCAAGCTGAGACGAATTAAACCAATAACAAATCAGCTGATCAAACGTAAACAATAACTGAAATCAACTAAATAAACAGTTTCAATTCAATTAAAAAAGTACCCGGTACACAAACCTACCTCAGTCATGACCCCCTCCCCCCCCACACACACATGACCCCCCCCCACACACACACACATGACCCCTCCCCCCCCCCCCCCACACACACACCAAAATAACAACAAAGTCATAAAGACAAATAACAGATGAAGGCAGAGAAGGAAAATTGCAAAACAGAGTGAGGGAGGAGAGGGAGATAGTGGGTGGGGGGTTTAACGAGAGGGTAGAAGGTGGGGGGGAGGAGGAGCTAGTGAGGGGGGATAGGAGAGGAGGAGGGAGAGGGAAGGGAGAGTGGATTGGGAAAGGAGTGGGAAGGAGAGAGGAGGAGGAGGGGGGAGGGAGAGTGGATTGGGAAGGGAGTGGGGAGGAGAGAGGAGGAGGAGGGGGAGGGAGAGGGGAGGAGGAGGGGAAGGGAGAGGGGGTGAGGGGAGTGGTAAAGCGGGTTTACGGTCAAGTTCAAGGTGCATCACCTCGGAGCCTCAACGCCTTGCTCAGCGGTCCATGAAATAGATTATTATGGATAAGTGGAAATAGGAAATGTCCTATTACAGCTAGAAAGACGGTAATGGCAGCCCTATTACAGGTGGGGTGACGGTAAGGGCAGCCCTATTACAGGTGGGGTGACGGTAAGGGCAGCCCTATTACAGGTGGAGTGACGGTAAGGGCAGTCCTATTACAGGTGGGGTGACGGTAAGGGCAGTCCTATTGCAGGTGGAGTGACGGTAAGGGCAGCCCTATTACAGGTGGGGTGACGGTAAGGGCAGCCCTATTACAGGTGGGGTGACGGTAAGGGCAGTCCTATTGCAGGTGGAGTGACGGTAAGGGCAGCCCTATTACAGGTGGGGTGACGGTAAGGGCAGTCCTATTACAGGTGGGGTGACGGTAAGGGCAGTCCTATTACAGGTGGGGTGACGGTAAGGGCAGCCCTATTACAGGTGGGGTGACGGTAAGGGCAGTCCTATTGCAGGTGGAGTGACGGTAAGGGCAGCCCTATTACAGGTGGGGTGACGGTAAGGGCAGTCCTATTACAGGTGGGGTGACGGTAAGGGCAGTCCTATTGCAGGTGGGGTGACGGTAAGGGCAGCCCTATTGCAGGTGGGGTGACGGTAAGGGCAGTCCTATAACAGGTGGGGTGACGGTAAGGGCAGCCCTATTGCAGGTGGGGTGACGGTAAGGGCAGTCCTATAACAGGTGGGGAGGCGTTTGGTTAGGTTAGGGTTTGAGTCAGATTAACAAACAGTATCTGTGCTTGAGGAGCTGCCTTAAGGTCTGACGTACCGACGTGTTTTACCTGAAGGAGGAAGTGATTAGGGGAAGAGGCCACATCCTTCCCGGACCTTACCTGTGTTACGATGAGGAGGAGGAGGAGGGGAGGGGGAAGGATGGGGAAGTTTGGGGAGGAGGGTGAAGGGGGGAGATGGGGAGGGTGGTGAGTTTAGTGAAGGGGAGAGATGGTAGGACGAAGATTTCTGGAGGGTGAGGTGGGGAGACGGTGGGGAGTGGTGGGGGAGATGAGGGGGGAGGCAAGTTCCGGAATTATTTACGAGCCTACCCCCTTCCCCCTTCCCCTCTCCCGGATATAAATACAGTTTAAGTATATTCATTTTTACGTTCTCATCTGTGTGTGTGTGTGTGTGTGTGTTGGCGCGCGCTCGTGTGTGAGACAGAGACTGACAGGCAGACAGACAAACAGTGAGACACACAGACAGAGAGAGATATCTTTACTTCAATTATTTTTATTATCTACTTATTATTCATTTTATTCACTAATTATAAACTTTCTGTCAGAAGAAAACGCAATACGGTTCAACAGTTTAGGTCAGTGCCCGGTACCGAGCATATATCAACAAAGGCACTTCCGGGTGACGTCATAAAACACGGGCCCTGTAATGAGCATGAGCTAACACTGCGACGTCATGTAACAGGTGGAATGAGCATAAGCTAACATTGTGACGTCATAAAACTCAGGCCCGGTAATGAGCATGAGCTAACACTGTGACGTCATGTAACCGGTGGAATGAGCATAAGCTAACATTGTGACGTCATAAAACTCAGGCCCGGTAATGAGCATGAGCAAACTGTGACGTCATAAAACTCAGGCCCGGTAATGAGCATGAGCTAACACTGCGACGTCATACAACAAAGGCCCTGTAATGAGCATGAGATAACACCGTGACGTCATAAAACACAGGCTCGGTAAAGAGCATAGGATAACACCGTGATGTCATACAGCTCAGGCCCTGTAGTGAGCATAACATAACACGTAGACCCCGTTGGCACGTATCAACAGGCAGGTCAGGGAACTCACCGTTGTAACGTCATCAAGGGATTTCTCGAGGACCCACCTTGTAACGTGTTAGAGAGCGCCGGGGTGAATGATCGCTGTCTGTCTGTCTGTTTACACTACAGTGACACGATAAAACTATGGATCACCTGAAGATTAGCCCCCAGCTTAATTTACCTGATGATAAAACACCCTAACGCTACCTGGTGGGGTTAGGTTAGGTTAGATTAGATTAGATTAGTTTTTTTTTTTTACGGGGATTAGCCCACCCGAGCACAGGTCACTGACCCACATCAGGGCCCGGGGGGCGAAAATGTAATGATAATAATAATTCATAGTAAATAAAATTTTTAATAAAAAGTAAAATAAAATATGAATGGTAATAATAATAATAATAACAACACTGTCATAATAGTAAATACAAAGAAATGCAAGAATGAAAAAAATCAACAGTGAGAAACGCTATATGTATGTTGTTTTGTCATGTAATAGAAACAACTGAGATCCTATAATTGTGAGTAAATGAGGCAGAGCATCCTGGGACTTGGTCTACCATTAGACAACACATTATGCTGCCAATATCTTCCCAGGCGGTAGTACCTCCCTGTTTGGTGGCTGCCTACTACCAAGGTTAGGTTTAATTAGGTTAATTTAAATTAGATTAAATTAAGTTAAGTTAGTTTAAAACTAAAAAATATAAAGACAATTTGTATTATTTTGTTGACTATAGTGGACACGTATACTGTACTATACAGTATATTATGTGGGCGATAACGTTGAGTCTTTCCTAAGTGTAGAAGAGAGAGAGACAATGAATCAGGCAGACAAACACAGAGAGGCAGGCAGGTAAACAGAGAGAGAGAGAGGCAGAC
>CAUDMG010003111.1:107500-147500 GCA_958450375.1 Homarus gammarus
ATATGCTTGGCTGTTAACACACTTGTTATTAAGACATTTTTTCTTCATTTGCTCTTGAGAAAACACGTGTAACTTAGGCAGGGTGGGATGGGTAACTTGCTGTCATACACATATACAGACAATAGGTAATGAGGAACAGCCATAAACATATACTGTATGTCTAATGTCTGATGTGTTGGGTAGTGAGATTTGCAGAATAAATTACGGGTTTTATTTCGCTTTTGCTTGTTTGTGATTGTGTCTCATCTCTTCCTGTTAGCTAATTAGTCATTACATACTCTGGATGGTTACCTGCTGCAGGATACCAGACTCAGATAGAGGGATGGCGTGTCCCCCCCCCCCCCCCCCAAGTTAATTTTTTTAGACCAACAAACCTTCTCATCAGAAATACAGGTAATACAAGAACTACAAGGAAAGACTTAAATACAATACAAAAGTACAGGTACAGTATATAACAATTATGCGGAACATCATAAAAGATTCAGGAAAATTGATAAGAAAAACCAGATACAAGGATAGATTTGACTATGATGAATAAATAGTTATACCACAGAGGGCGTCAATAGGATACAGGTAGCGCTTTAACCTAGATACTATAAGTACAGGTACAGGTTTCATACTTCCCAGGCGATGACTCCATCATAAAAGGTGCTCACCTTACTATAAATGTACATTAAAACAACGTGATGTTAATGGTGGTGGTGGCTGTTGTGTTGTTGATGTCTGCAACACAACTTACAACACTAGGTTAACTGTTGATTCCTTGTGAGGTTTTAGTTCAGGTGTTTCAAGTTGGTGTTTTGGGTTCATAACTCGCTCTGTACTGTATGTCTTCTATACATATACACTAAATAAATATAATAGTTGCCCTTCGTGTAGGACGATGGCCGGCCCAAGGACCACCTAAATGTGAATTTAAGTGAAGAAGCTGTCGCCAACACAAACACTAACGAGTTGTATGACCCAGTGTCAAGAAACTGTCCGAGAAGGCCGGACAACTCGCCAGCTGCACTGGCTAACCATTACCACCGGAACACGATCCGTAAATCGATTAACATCCAGGTCCCCAATTACTGCTGGATAGACAGAGGCAAATGACGTAAAGAAACTTACCCATAGTTTCACCCTGCCCGGGAATCGAACCCGGTTCACACAGGTGCTGCGAGATCAGGAAATAACCAGAATGAGACAATAAAAAGTGTAGTTGCATCAAGGATCAGCATAGTGCAAAAACCACCTTAACAAAACAAGAGTGACGCCCTGCATGAGAACAGGTTAAGTCACCACGACTTGTGATGTGTCACTTGTGGAACTGGTCTATGGTGAGGGACGGGAATTACCTCCCCTCCTTTCCACTCCACTCCCTCCCTCTTCTTTCCACTCCCTCCCTCTTCTTTCCACCCCCTCCCTCTTCTTTCCACTCCCTCCCTCTTCTTTCCACCCCCTCCCTCTTCTTTCCACTCCCTCCCTCTTCTTTCCACCCCCTCCCTCTTCTTTCCACTCCCTCCCTCTTCTTTCCACCCCCTCCCTCTTCTTTCCACTCCCTCCCTCGTCTTTCCACTCCCTCCCTCTTCTTTCCACTCCCTCCCTCTTCTTTCCACCCCCCTCCCTCTTCTTTCCACTCCCTCCCTCTTCTTTCCACTCCCTCCCTCTTCTTTCCACCCCCTCCCTCTTCTTTCCACTCCCTCCCTCTTCTTTCCACTCCCTCCCTCTTCTTTCCACTCCCTCCCTCTTCTTTCCACTCCCTCCCTCTTCTTTCCACCCCCTCCCTCTTCTTTCCACTCCCTCCCTCTTCTTTCCACTCCCTCCCTCTTCTTTCCACTCCTTCCCTCGTCTTTCCACCCCTCCCCTTCCTTTCCACTCCCTCCCTCTTCTTTCCACTCCCTCCCTCTTCTTTCCACTCCCTCCCTCGTCTTTCCACTCCCTCCCTCTTCTTTCCACTCCCTCCCTCTTCTTTCCACTCCCTCCCACGTCTTTCCACTCCCTCCCTCTTCTTTCCACTCCCTCCCTCTTCTTTCCACTCCTTCCCTCGTCTTTCCACTCCCTCCCTCGTCTTTCCACTCCCTCCCTCTTCTTTCCACTCCCTCCCTCTTCTTTCCACCCCCTCCCTCTTCTTTCCACTCCCTCCCTCGTCTTTCCACTCCCTCCCTCTTCTTTCCACTCCCTCCCTCTTCTTTCCACCCCCTCCCTCTTCTTTCCACTCCCTCCCTCTTCTTTCCACTCCCTCCCTCTTCTTTCCACTCCCTCCCTCTTCTTTCCACTCCCTCCCTCTTCTTTCCACTCCTTCCCTCTTCTTTCCACTCCCTCCCTCTTCTCTCCACTCCCTCCCTCTTCTTTCCACTCCTTCCCTCGTCTTTCCACTCCCTCCCTCGTCTTTCCACTCCCTCCCTCTTCGTTCCACTCCCTCCCTCTTCTTTCCACTCCCTCCCTCTTCTTTCCACCCCCTCCCTCTTCTTTCCACTCCCTCCCTCTTCTTCCACCCCCTCCCTCTTCTTTCCACTCCCTCCCTCTTCTTTCCACTCCTTCCCTCGTCTTTCCACTCCCTCCCTCTTCTTTCCACTCCTTCCCTCGTCTTTCCACCCCTCCCCTTCCTTTCCACTCCCTCCCTCTTCTTCCACTCCCTCCCTCTCTCTCCCTCTCTCCCTCCTCTCTTCCACTCCCTCCCTCTTCTTTCCACTCCCTCCCCGTCTCTCCACTCCCTCCCTCTTCTTTCCACTCCCTCCCTCTTCTTTCCACTCCCTCCCTCGTCTTTCCACTCCCTCCCTCGTCTTTCCACTCCCTCCCTCTTCTTTCCACTCCCTCCCTCTTCTTTCCACCCCCTCCCTCTTCTTTCCACTCCCTCCCTCGTCTTTCCACTCCCTCCCTCTTCTTTCCACTCCCTCCCTCTTCTTTCCACACCCTCCCTCTTCTTTCCACTCCCTCCCTCTTCTTTCCACTCCCTCCCTCTTCTTTCCACCTCCCTCCCTCTTCTTTCCACTCCCTCCCTCTTCTTTCCACTCCCTCCCTCTTCTTTCCACCCCCTCCCTCTTCTTTCCACTCCCTCCCTCTTCTTTCCACTCCCTCCCTCTTCTTTCCACTCCCTCCCTCGTCTTTCCACTCCTTCCCTCGTCTTTCCACTCCCTCCCTCGTCTTTCCACTCCCTCCCTCTTCTTTCCACTCCCTCCCTCTTCTTTCCACCCCCTCCCTCTTCTTTCCACTCCCTCCCTCGTCTTTCCACTCCCTCCCTCTTCTTTCCACTCCCTCCCTCTTCTTTCCACCCCCTCCCTCTTCTTTCCACTCCCTCCCTCGTCTTTCTACTCCCTCCCTCTTCTTTCCACTCCCTCCCTCTTCTTTCCACCCCCTCCCTCTTCTTTCCACTCCCTCCCTCTTCTTTCCACTCCCTCCCTCTTCTTTCCACTCCCTCCCTCTTCTTTCCACTCCCTCCCTCTTCTTTCCACTCCCTCCCTCTTCTTTCCACCCCCTCCCTCTTCTTTCCACTCCCTCCCTCTTCTTTCCACTCCCTCCCTCTTCTTTCCACCCCCCCCCTATAAGTCTCTCCCTCTCCCATATATGAGACCCATTATTATTAATTGTAATATTTTGGTGTTATTTTATGATGCCAGAAATGACAGCATAGATACAGCTACATGTAAAGGTACAGCTACAGGTACAGCTACAGGTACAGCTACAGGTACAGCTACAGGTACACGTAAAGGTACAGCTACAGGTACACGTAAAGGTACAGCTACAGGTACAGTTACAGGTACAGATACAAGGTTTCAGTTCAACACACAAGAAAATTTTCAAATACGTAAGTTATAAGAAACTCACTCCTAGTAAAATAAACTGTACAGACAACCCTTTAGTAACACCTGCTGATGTGTGTCTCGTGAGAGGAAAAATAAGGTCATTAAACAGTTTAGTTTGCCTGATTCATATATAATTGGCTCTCATCTAATATAAAATACGTTTTATTTTGAAGTAATGGAGATCTCTCAATAATAATAATAATAATAATAATAATAATAATAATAATAGCTGCATTGTCTATATACGTGTTGAATAAATTGTAAACTTTTGTATGTATGTATGTATGTATGTATGTATGTATGTATGTATTAGTGGTATTATTATTATTATTACAGCGGAAAGAAGCAACATTTCCACCACCGTGTTGGTCGTTGAAGTAATCCGGTGTTTATATATTTCCTCACAAGTGGGTTAAGACCTGTGTCGAGCCTCGCTATTTGTCTGCCTCTTAATGACGTCATTATTACGACTACCTTGTCTCATTATTTTCTCATTATCACATAAACGAGGGAAGGGGGGTGAGAGGGAGAGGGTGGGAAGGATGGAGGAGAGAGGGACGGGGGTGAGAGGGACGGGGGTGAGAGGGAGAGGGTGGGAAGGATGGAGGAGAGAGGGACGGGGGTGAGAGGGAGAGGGTGTGAGGGACGGGGGTGAGAGGGACGGGGTGAGAGCGACGGGGGTGAGAGGGAGAAGGTGTGAGGGACGGGGGTGAGAGGGAGAGGGTGGGAAGGATGGAGGAGAGAGGGACGGGGGTGAGAGGGAGAGGGTGTGAGGGACGGGGGTGAGAGGGAGAAGGTGTGAGGGACGGGGGTGAGAGGGACAGGGGTGAGAGGGACGGGGGTGAGAGGGAGGTGTGAGGGACGGGGGTGAGAGGGACGGGGGTGAGAGGGACGGGGTGAGAGGGACGCGGGTGAGAGGCAGGGAGTGAGAGAGACGGGGTGGGAGGGATGGAGGAGAGAGGGACGGGGGTGGAAGGGAGGGAGGATGAGAAGGGGGAGATTGCTGGAGGGAAGGAGACTTAACTTGTAAGGAGATGAGGCACAAACACAGACAGACACAATAACGAATCCTTCCAACAAACACGTACACAAACATACTGTAGCAGAGAGAGTGTGTGTGTGTGTGTGTGACGCTAAAGTAAATAAGAGAAAGAGAGACGCTTATGTGTAGAACAGAGAGAGAGATGCTTAGATACAGAAGAGAGAGAGAGAGAGAGAGAGAGAGAGAGAGAGAGAGAGAGAGAGAGTTAAGCGTGTAGGCCCCCCAAATATTCTTCATCTCGCTACGCCAGAAATTTTACTGTAGTGTCATAATTTTCCGCCGCCAGCGCCCGCCTCGCCTCCAACTCATAAAGTCGACCAAATGCTGTGTGTTTGTTGGTCTTATTGACAAACAAACGCACACACAGACGCTGCCACATCCTGAATAATCTTATTTATTTGTCTGTGTCTGTCTGTAAGTATGTTTGTCTGTCTGTCTGTGACTCTCTGTAAGTCTATACAGTATATCTATCTATCCATATCAGACACGGCCCCACCGATTGATAAATAACATATGAAAATTATTTCTTACACAGCCCTGAAATAAACTAAGATTACATACGGGTCACAAAATTAAGAAGAACAATACCACCGAGTATAAAAAAAAAAACTCATAATAAAGTTTAACATCGTAATGATGTGTCAACAAAACCCGGAAGGAAACATATCACTCGGCGTAAAATATTGTAGGATTTACAAGTTTGTGAAGAGCTTTAGCATTTTGAGGATTTTTTTTTTTTGGGGGGGGTGAATTGTAGAGGTTGTTAGTGGACGTTAACGGGAGGGAAAAAATTCTTGTTATTGTGGGACATATGTGAACTCCGGAACCCTGTGTTGTGTGTGTGTGTGTGTGAGAGAGAGAGAGAGAGAGAGAGAGAGAGAGAGAGAGAGAGAGAGAGAGAGACCGTCTGTGTTGTTACAGTTTCACTGCAACAGAGAAAAAAGATTAAGAAAAAGATTGAAAACAAAACGAAATAAAATTAAAAACTTTACAGGTACAATATGACTATGATATAACTCGAAATGGTGTGTGTGTGTGTTAAGTGTGTGTTAATTATGCGTTAAATGCGTGTTAATTGTGTGTCTTAAGTGCGTGTAAAGTGTGTTATGCAAAAATGTTATGTTAGTTATTATTATTATTATTATTGTTATTGTTATTATTATTATTATTATTATTATTATTATTATTATTATTATTATTATTATTATTATATTTTCGCCCCCCAGGTCCCGATGTGGGTCTCTGACTTGTACCAGGGTGGGCTAATCCCCGTAAAATAAATAAATAAATAAATAAATAAATAAATAAATAAATAAAATAAAAATTAACCTAATATACATTTAATTCTTTTAAATACAGTCAAATACGGTTCCTGAGAAATTGGATATTAATATTTGACGAAGGGGTCGAAGGGGGGGGGGTTGGTGGTATGGCTAAGCTTAACAGGATAAAAGAGCCTTTGAATTATGTAGGAACAGCCGCTGGTAACACTCAATGGTTCTGGTGATGTGAGTCTTAGTATAGTACAGAGATATTTTGTATTAAGGATATTATTACTACTACTGTAACTACTACTACTCTACTACTACAGTTACTACTACTACTACTGCTACTACTACTTTTTTTTTTATTAATGTGGCCTCCAGCCTCCCCCAATAGCCACACCTTCGCCGCCATTATATTACCTTAATATCAAATAACCTAATACATAAGTAGCTACCCTAGCTGTGTTGAGTTAATTGAGCCACAGATCTATGCGGCATTCAGTGACTGTTGCCTCATAGTCAATATCTGCAACTGTTGTCGGCTTTGGGGCCGATGCTCTCGTTCCCCTGAGGCAGAGCAAAGCCGACCTAAGGAGAGATGTAGGACAGTCGACATCTCATCCAGGCTGTAACATAACTTCTGGGCTGCTGCTTCTGTTAGGACAGCACCTCCGCGAGTCTGGCGTAGAAGCATCTTGCACTTGGTCCCATACCACCAGAGGTTGTGAACAATAGAGGAGTGAAGCTGCCTTGATCAACGTTCTGAACTCTCTTCCCGTATGCCCTTATCTCGTCGTTCTCGTTCCTCCTGTGTGCAGCATCGAGAGCTAAGTTACGGTGACATGCGGCCATGGGATCAAAAATCCTGATGTCAAAGAAGGCTCGCTGTCCCCGCGTCCAGAATCCTCGAGCACTGACGTCTACACAGGCTTCGTTGGATGTGTTTGAAGTCCTATGATGGAAATTCTCACCGTCCAATGGAAGGAGGGTCGGTTCTATCCTGACATCACGGCAGATTTCCTTCAACATATTTGCTGTGAGATCCCTTACTTCGTCATGCCTCATGCATATGAAGCCCCCTTTCTTGCACACCATGGCATGATCGACGTCATAGGACGAGCCACACACGCATTGGGAGGGCAAACCTTCTACTGGCGTACCATACTTTAGGCTCTAAGGTATGGTAGGCCAGATGCCAATGCTCTAAGGCTCAGAGCATTGGCATCTGTTTGTTGAGACTGAAACCATTTGCCCTTATCGGAAATGTAGTTAACCAGTTCAAGGCGCCCACCTCCTGAGCTATAGCTTATTTTTTTTTTCAAATTCTCTGGTACTTGCAGCAACAGTTGCTGCAACTTATCACTTTGGCCGTGCTGTCGTTCTGTCGTATAGGACCTTCGAATCTTGTTTTCTTCACTGGTATCCACCTCCCCTGTTGCGTTCTGAGCTATTATGTGGTCCGTGAGGGCTGCCGTGAGCTTAACTGAGTTTTGATGTTCAGTGGCAGCAATCTCTGGATTGGTCAATCCCATTCCTTCCAGTCTCGGTGGTAATGCAAGGAGTGATCTTTCTGCTGAGGTTAAATGAGGGTGTTTCACTAATTTGAGAATGAAACAGACGCTGATAGCTTCTTCCAGAGGGTGGAGGAGGGGTCCGATATCAGGGATAGTGCTCATCAGGTAGATCCAGCTACTACTACTGTTACTACTACTACTATAATTACTAATAATAATACTTATACTACTGTTACATCTACTACTACTGTTACATCTACTACTACTGTTACATCTACTACTACTACTGTTACTACTACTACTACTACTGTTACTACTACAACTATTTCTTCTAGTACTAAATCTCATTATTCATAAACTACCAAAGTTGCTCTTACTTTATTACATAACGAATATTTCCGATACATGACCCATCCCTACTCCATACTCCCCCCCACTTACATCACCAATGGGACATTACAGTGTATATACAAACACACTTCACTTATTGACAATATACCAGCGCAATATTGTATACATTTTGTCCCTTTGAATTCACTAAAAAATATAATTATACTAATAAAAAAAACATATCACACTCAAACAACATTTTCAAATATATTAATCAAAATGCAAATGAGGAAATTGGAAAGCATTAATTTTAGTATGGCGGAAATATTTGGTCGACATTTTATCAGTTTTTACCATTAGGGAAAGTGGAGGTAAATGATACCTGCTATTACATGCAATAATAATAATAATAAAAATAGGTTACAACATACCTAGACAGTGCAGGTATACAAACAATATACCTACCTGTAGACAGTTCAGGTATACAAACAATATACCTACAGTGCAGGTATACAAACAATATACCTAGACAGCACAGGTATAGAAACAATATACCTAGACAGTACAGGTATACAAACAATATACCTATACAGCACAGGTATACAAACAAAAGTAAACAGTTAGGCAATTCGACCAAGGACAGCCAACAGAGCCATTAGTGTCCTGTTTAGTTCTAATATAACAATAAAACTAATAAATATCTGAACTCTGATACAGAATTACGTAAAACTATATATCTGCCACACTGGATGGGAGCCTGGTCACTGTGAAAGTCGCAATAGCATCACAATGTAATCTTTAGTGGAGACAGGAGACTGATGTGAAAACGACAGACAGAGAAAGACAAACACGGATAGATAGATATTTCGTAAAATAATACAAGTTTACAATTGATTCACCATGTATGTAGACAACGCAGGTATACAGTTCAGCACGTATGTACTGTAGACAACGCAGGCATACAGTTCAGCACGTATGTACTGTAGACAACGCAGGTATACAGTTCAGCACGTATGTAGACAACGCAGGTATACAGTTCAGCACGTATGTAGACAATGCAGGTATACAGTTCAGCACGTATGTAGACAACGCAGGTATACAGTTCAGCACGTATGTAGACAACGTAGATTCACGTATTTTCCATTCTAATATATTCAACAGTACCCAGGATCGCCAGGAGACACAGGAAATGTAAACAGCTTCTGACCATTGAGGTTTGTGAGAAGCTGTCAGATTTTCAACACAATTTCCACATGTTACAGAGCCTGATATATATTGCAGCCAACAGGTCCTCAGAGAAACTCGTATCTTGTATCTAATAAAACCTTTCTCTCCCCAGAGCTCTCCCGGGTATCCAATATTCCTTCCATTTATCCAAAACCCAGTCGGAATTGTTTTGCTTTCATAACAAATTGAACATCGGCATTTGAGTCAGATTTTCTTTAAGTTGATCCTTAAAATAAAAACATTTTCTCTGAGTTCTCCGTTTTCTATACGTTGTTATCTGGTACGGTGTTTTCAAGAGTATCCAAGTTTAGTTTAGTTGCTTCTCTCTCTCTGGAGACGAGAGAACACGCTGGACAAAGAGAGAGAGAGAGAGAGAGAGAGAGAGAGAGAGAGAGAGAGAGAGAGAGAGAGGTTAGGTACCTTTTTTAAGACAATAAGGGATGACTTATTCCTTCCTCTTCCTCCCTATCTCCCCCTACTCACATCTTACCCATTTCTTTCCCCACTCACATCCCTCTCTCCCCCACTCACATCCCTCCCTCTCTCCCCCACTCACATACCCTCTCCCTCTCACATCAGCCCCCCCCCTACTATGCCACACTGTGTCTGTGCTGCTCGCGAGTTTTACTCATCGTTCTCAAGGGGTTAAGTAATCGTTCTCAAGGGGTTAAGTAATCGTTCTCAAGGGGTTAAGTCATCGCAATCAAAGGGTTAAGTTACTGTACTCATGAGGTTAAGTAATCGTTCACAAGGGGCTAAGTTACTGTACTCAAAGGGTTACGTCTTCGTATTCAAAGGGTTAAGTCATTGCACTCAAGGGGTTAAGTCGTCGCATTCAAGGGTTTAATTCATTGCACTCAAGGGGTTAAGTCATTGCACTCAAGGGGTTAAGTCATTGCACTCAAGGGGTTAAGTCATTGCACTCAAGGGGTTAAGTCGTCGCATTCAAGGGGTTAAGTCATTGCACTCAAGGGGTTAAGTCGTCGCACTCAAGGGGTTAAGTCGTCGCACTCAAGGGGTTAAGTCGTCGCACTCAAGGGGTTAAGTCATCGTACTCAAGGGGATAAATTATGGCACTCAGGGTTCAGCTTCAGACTCTAAACTGGGTTTTCCATTTTTTTGCATACAAAGAAAACGGGGTGTGGACCATTCATTATGAGGGATAAATATTTTTCACTTGGTCCTTAATTGGGGGTCTGTCTTGTGGTAAGCTGCGTCCCTAATTAAGAAGAGGGTGGGGGGGATGGGGGAGAGGTAGAGGGGGTTGAGGGGGATTAAAAGTCATACAGATATACGGACGTAATAGAAGAAACTGTAGTGTGTATTGGACCCCTTCCCCCACCCCCCCTACCTGGCAACTGACCCCCCCCCCCCTTCCTGGCCACTGTGTTGTTCCGTTTAAGGAGAGAAAAAGTCTTCCAATATATCGAATTACAAAGTACTTTACCGACCTTTCTCAGACCAACGTTCTCCAATATCAGGTAACACCGCCCCTCCACTCACTCCCTCTAGATCCAGCCCTCAGCCCTCACCACCAACCATCACCGTGAACATAAACACGACACATCAGCTCACAAGTGACCACCTTAAGTGGGTCACAGAGGCATGACTGTACACAGGGTAGCAGCATGGCCGGTACTGCACTCGACCGAATTCACTTCTCATTAACAGCTGGGTGAAGTGGGAGCGCCTAAGAATCGAACTACCGACCCCTGGGACAGGAGGCGAGCGTTGTATCCACTTGACAGCCCCGCTCCATAAAGCCATACATACAACACCTTAAAAACAGACATCATTTACACGCGAGAAAGACCTCTATTCGTCAGGTCAGTAAAGGCGTAAGTTGAACTGGGTTAAAGTTAATAACCTTTTGGAGAAATAACACAAGAGTAAATACTGTGTAAAGATATGAGGAAAAATGTACAATAAAAGAGAGAGAAGGGGGAAGGTTGGAGGGGCTGTTGAGTGTGTGTGTGTGTGTGTGTGTGTGTGTGTGTGTGTGTGTGTGTGTGTGTGTGTGTGTGTGTGTGTGTGCTTATTTCACAGGTACTTTTTCACGAAGGACTGGGTATGTGGGTCTGCGACTTTAAATCTTGCTGGCAGTGTTATTGCTTTAGTGAACAGCAACAGAGACGCGGGTGTTTGAGGAGGTAATGGAGCGAGTGTACCATCAAGCAGGGACGAGAGAGAGACAGAGGGGGAAAGAGAGGTAGGTTAGGTTAGGTAGGTTAGGTTAAATAGGTCAGGTTAGGTTAGGGGTATTAACGCTATCATCGTAAAATCATTTACCCTTGTATACGGCTCATGAGTACACCTCCCTAAATTATAAAACATATTTCTGACTCGCCCTGTATGTAAAACTCTTGAAGGATGAACATCACTGTAGCCAACAAGAATGGTTTGTGGCGACGATAGTTTTTATCTGTAATACTGATAGTGACGCGGCAGATGTTGAAGTCAGAATTAAAATGGTTTGGCAGATCTCTACAGTGTCTTTAGCGATATTCTTTATATAGATTGTCTGTGGTGATGAAAGAGTGTTTGTGTGTGTGTGAGAAAGAAAGTATAAGAGAGAAAGAGTGTGTCTGTGTGTGTGAGGGAGAGAGAGAGAAAATGTGTCTGAGTTAGTAAGAGAACAGGAAAGGCTCCCTCAGTGTCAAGACCTGACTGAATTACTCAGAATAGGCAAATTGTACTTCAATCTTTGTCAATAAATTTGTTAACCGTAAACAGGACAGTGAGTGACAAAAAAGTGAGTGTGAGAGAGACAAATAAAGTTGAGTAAGACCAGAGAGAGAGAGAGAGAGAGAGAGAGAGAGAGAGAGAGAGAGAGAGAGAGAGAGAGAGATCCCACAATGTTTATATAACCAAGACTCTTTTGTGAATCAAGTGCCTCAGTATTGAAGACAGAGGAGAGACCGGCCCTATATACTGCACACAGTCACTTCTACGTGTGTGTGTGTGTGTGTGTGTGTGTGTATGCGTGTGTGTTGACAGTCACTTGTGCGAGTATATATTTGTGTGTGTTAAAAGAAAGAACAGGGTGAGGCAGAAAAGGACTGGGTGAGGCAGAAAAGGACTGGGTGAGGCAGAAAAGGACTGGGTGAGGCAGAAAAGGACTGGATGAGGCAGAAAAGGACTGGGTGAGGCAGAAAAGGACTGGGTGAGGCAGAAAAGGACTGGGTGAGGCAGAAAAGGACTGGGTGAGGCAGAAAAGGACTGGATAAGGCAGAAAAGGACTGGGTGAGGCAGAAAAGGACTGGGTGAGGCAGAAAAGGACTGGGTGAGGCAGAAAAGGACTGGGTGAGGCAGAAAAGGACTGGGTGAGGCAGAAAAGGACTGGGTGAGGCAGAAAAGAACTGGGTGAGGTAGAAAAGGACTGGGTGAGGCAGAAAAGGACTGGGTGAGGCAGAAAAGGACTGGGTGAGGCAGAAAAGGACTGGGTGAGGCAGAAAAGAACTGGGTGAGGTAGAAAAGGACTGGGTGAGGCAGAAAAGGACTGGGTGAGGCAGAAAAGAACAGGGTGAGGTAGAAAAGGACTGGGTGAGGCAGAAAAGGACTGGGTGAGGCAGAAAAGAACAGGGTGAGGCAGAAAAGAACTGGGTGAGGTAGAAAAGGACTGGGTGAGGCAGAAAAGGACTGGGTGAGGCAGAAAAGGACTGGGTGAGGCAGAAAAGAACTGGGTGAGGTAGAAAAGGACTGGGTGAGGCAGAAAAGGACTGGGTGAGGCAGAAAAGAACAGGGTGAGGTAGAAAAGGACTGGGTGAGGCAGAAAAGGACTGGGTGAGGCAGAAAAGAACAGGGTGAGGCAGAAAAGGACTGGGTGAGGCAGAAAAGAACAGGGTGAGGCAGAAAAGGGCTGGGTGAGGCAGAAAAGGACTGGGTGAGACAGAAAATTTTCCAGGGGATGATGGTGTTGTTTGGGACGAGAAGATTGACAATCAATTACCTGAGAAAGATTAAATGTCTGGCTGCTTAGTGGTGCACACACACACACACACACACACACACACACACACACACACACACACACACACATCGATCTTGACGAAAGAGAGAGAGAGAGAGAGAGAGAGAGAGAGAGAGAGAGAGAGAGAGAGAGATGGGGAGATAACGAGAGATACAGAGAGGGAGATAAAATAGGGAGAGAGACTGGGAGATAACAGAGGGAGAGAGAGAGAGAGAGAAATATGAAAGGCTGACTGTCGTGATTGTGGTAGATTTGCATATGAGGTTGTGAAGGCGTGTGTAGGAGGAGAGGGGGAGGGGAGGAGAGGGGTGGAGAGGGGTGGGGAGGAGAGGGGTGGAGAGGGGTGGGGTAGGAGAGGGGTGGAGAGGGGTGGGGTAGGAGAGGGGTGAGAAGGGATGAGGGAGGAGAAGGATGGGGAAGGATTGGTAAGGGAAGGGAATGACACCAGGATCCCAGCCACACACATATCCTGGAGGAGATAGTCGTCACCCTCACTGCTGCTTTACTTACTTACTATAAACACAATCGTCCCGGGTTCTATACCTTACCCCACCCATCACAAGCTGAGAGTTGTGGAGAAGTGGTTGTGTCTATGTGAGTCTCTGGTACAAAGCGTGGATAAGTGTGCGAGAGAGAGAGAGAGAGAGAGAGAGAGAGAGAGAGAGAGAGAGAGAGAGAGAGAGAGAATTATCAGTAACTATTCTAGACAGACGAGGACAGAACAGACAGCAAAAGCTCCCCCCCCCCCCCACCCACCACCACAACCACCACAACCCTCCACCGTAATAAACAGCTGACAGGAAAATTAGCGATGAAGAAAAACAAACACTGGAAATTTGATACGACTGGAAGACATAAGAATAATCATAATAATACTGCCTCCCTCCCCCCCCCCTCTCTCCCCCACACACACACGACCAGGAAAGTGAACAGTTAATATATCTTGGTTGATTGGATATAATGTTATCCACAAGTCAATCTAACCTGCTATTGTTGTTATAACTTTTATATATACAATTCTGTCCTTATTCTTCTGTGTCTGTATCTTTCCTTCTTGTAAGTTAATACATCATCAAACAGCCAACATGTACTGTGTCTCAGAGCCTCAACATCCACACCTGATAACAGCGGGTCCCTTCACCTTGACTCCCTGACACAAATGGTTGTTACAAATTATTAAGTTATTTTAGACTATTAATTACTATTTTAAAACCACAATTAAAATTTGACTTCCTCTTGGTCAGGTATAAGACACACCATTAAACATAGTTCCCGTTTGGTCAGGTATAAGACACACCATTAAACATAGTTCCCGTTTGGTCAGGTATAAGACACACCATTAAACATAGTTCCCGTTTGGTCAGGTATAAGACACACCATTAAACATAGTTCCCATTTGGTCAGGTATAAGACACACCATTAAACATAGTTCCCGTTTGGTCAGGTATAAGACACACCATTAAACATAGTTCCCGTTTGGTCAGGTACATATTCAATAAGACATATAATTAAACATTCCAGTAAACATATTACAGCCTTTCTAATATCATGTAAATCGTCATAGAAAATGTGTAGAAACTGACTGAGCAGAAACACATCGCACTTGACGTCGCAGTCTATGAAAATAAATCCTGTAGACACGAAGGACCTTAAACTAACCCTGTTTTAGGTACACAAAGGGGAAGACTTAAAGCGAGAACCAGACAACTAAGAGACGTCCTCCTCGTCCCGGGAAGGATCACCAACAGCTGATTGGATCAAGATTTGATCCCATATTGTGAAAGTGTAATGATAAAAGACTTCCACATATTGTGATTCAATCTGGACCCGATCTTTGGTGATCACAAGACAACAAGACAGTTCTAAGAGGATGCATCACGCTGGGATAGAAAATAACTTAAAAGATCATGCATTAATGGCGTAAAAGAATCCAAAGTTCCATAAGATGAGATGACTGAGTTAATGATATATACAAGTCACAATTTAGTACATCACTGGATCAAGAAAATTTCCCGAGTGACTTGATAAAACAAACTTAATCCTGATCTTCAACACGAGAGGCAACGGCGACTTACTCAGTTGGCAGAGACGCGACACTCACGACCAAGTACACAAACAACGATAACTGATATATAAAACTGACTTGCACATACCTGAAGTGTGATGTGTTGTGGTGTGCTACTGTCCCTCGAAGAGCTGTTAATTTTCACTTACCTGGAAAAAACAATCAGATTAACCTTCCATCCTGGGATGCTTTATTCCTCAATAAATTTGGGTAAAGATTAAGGAAAAAGTCGCCATTTATATCGCATTATACAGTATATTGTAAGGACGTTAAGGATGTGTTTGCTTTAAATGTTTATTAGGTACTGGAAGAGGATCAAATAATGACTATGAACCTACAGTACTTTTACCAGTGTTCTTAACGAAACGGTAACAGTTTGTGGGGTAAGGACGATTGGTCAAAGAAACCACCTCAATCTAACCTAACATAACCTAATTACTAGTTATGTTAGAGCATTGTGTTTAGTTTAGTTGGTCGTGTGTCATCATTAGTGGTTCGGACCTACAGCCTTAATGAGGCAGTTTGGTTGACAAGATCATAAAGTTCTCAAGGAAAACTGGATATATTTCTGCCTCCTCACCCCCCCCCCCCCCCCAACAAAAATAAGGTGGCGACCCTCTCCTTAACCAACAATATTGTACTCTTCATCTACCAGTAACAACCCCGATACTAACAATGATGTTATACTAAGAGCAGCAGAAGCAGTACAGTACAGTACTCACCTTGCCTGGTGGTAGAGGAAGCCTTGGCGTTACCCGTAATGTCTTGGACACCATCCTGCCTGAAACAACATTGATGAATGAGCTACACTTCTGCTTTCATTACTCATATTATACACAACATTATTGATACTTAAACTAAAATTCTATAAAGAGTGACACGAGGTTCAGTACAGCTCCTTGGTATAACTTGACACAGTGAAGTACAACCAGTATAATTATGTCCAGTACTTGTCAACAGTGTATAACAGAGAACCAGTACCTGCCCAATGTCCTCTATATGAATTGATGAAGGATTTGGCTGAGGTCTCTCTCTCTCTCTCTCTCTCTCTCTCTCTCTCTCTCTCTCTCTCTCTCTCTCTCTCTCTCTCTCTCCTAATGGGATGACTTCCGCCTCCTTGGCTCTCCTCTCTCTCTGTTGTTCTGTTTCTCTCTCTCTAGTAGTTCTCTCTTTCTGTCTCTAATGTTTTCTGTTTGTCTTCCCATTCTCTCTATTTTTCTCTTTGTTTATCTTTCCCTTCTCTCTCTCTTTCTCTTTATGTAACTTTATTTGGATTGTTCTCTGAAAGTCTATCAATCTGTAACTACTTTTCTCTGCGTATGTTTGTCTGTCTTATTGTATACTTTCATCTGATTTTCTTTCTCTTTCCTTCTTTCTCTCTATTCTCTCCCTCTCTCTCGCCTTCTCCCCTTCCCTCCTATTCTCCCTCCTTCCCAATTTGGCTCTCCTTCCCTCTTTCACTCTCTCCGTCTCCCTCCCTCCCTACAGTAATACAATTCCTCACAATAATAGAATATGGTTATCGCTTGTTTCAATTCCTCTCCCTGGCTGCCTGCCTCCCATTTCCTCCCAGGCAGTGTAGAAGCCCCAGCACACCACCACCACCACACGGCATCATCATTATTATTTTATTATTACTATCATCATTAGTATTATTATCATTATTATTATCATCATCATCATTATCATTATTCTCATCATCATCATCATCATCATTATTATTATTATTATCATCATCATCATCATCAATATTATTATTATTATCATTCTCATCATTGCAAACCTCAACAGGTGGCAGATCAACAAACACTGCAACAATGGGTCTTGCAGAGGTCAACAGGTCTACATATAACAACAGACTACAACGGTGCAACAACGGGATGGAGCTAAAGTGTTTGCTAATAATGTACAATTATAGTGGAAAAAATGTACAGTATAATACCACACAATTAGGACTTTCTATAATTATACTCCCTTTAACGGATCTTGATGTAGCTAATATAGTCCGTTATGTGGAGGTTTCAGATATAACGGATTTCCTTCTAAAAGACTAACATCTCCTGTTTACTACACGGCGATAATATGAAAGATGAGATGAGAAATGTGACTGATGGTTACTGTATAGCATGAACCTGAGAGAGAGAGAGAGAGAGAGAGAGAGAGACTTGCCTAGCACTAGTAACATACGGCGCTGCTCAGCCAATTACTGACAGTCTACTCAACAGCAACACTGAAGACATTTAATAACACGTCGCCTTCCTCATGGTGTTGTTCTTTGGTTTAAATTTATCACGAGTTATTTCTTCCGTTAGGTTTAGACCAGTAATACTGTACTGTGTTTGGGCGATGTTACGTATACCTCTATATGCGTCCCAGGTTCAGTTATGAGATGCAAAGTGAGGAAAGATATGAGGGAGGAAAAGGGGTAATAGTGGCGAGTAGGAAGGTGAAATGTGAGGGAGAGAAGGAGGAGGAAGGAGTGTGGGAGGGTTGAGGGATGGATAGGGAGTCAAGCGACATCTTCCGTCCCAGTGGGAGGGTCGGCAGGTGATCTATTACCTGGCTCTCCCCATCACGTCCTAAGGGAGGGAAGGGAGGAAGAAGGGAAGGAAGGAGGGAGGGAGGGAAGGAGGGAAGAGACACGCCTCCTCATGTATCATTCACTGTCTGACAATCTCTCTCTCTCTCTCTCTCTCTCTCTCTCTCTCTCTCTCTCTCTCTCTGTTCAAGTGAGAGTAGTATCGGGTTGGCAACATATGAAAGCGTATGGCAATGTATCATAACATATGGCAACGTATTATACCGTATGGCAACGAATTAAAGCGTATGACAACTTCTTATAACGCATGACACCGTATGGCAGCGTATTAAAGTACATGACAACATACTGTAACATATGACACGGTATTATACCCTAAGGCAACTTGTAGCAACGTTTGATACTACATGGTAACAAATGACAACCTTGGCAACTCATCTGTCTGTCTGTCTGTCTGTATGGACGGTGAATAATCGAGAGCTTCCCCCCACCCCCCACCACCCGTCACACAAACCGAGATACTCGTCTCCAGAACTAAATATTTTATTGTTTTGTTTGTTTATGTTAGCACGTCTCGTGTCTGTGTTGCTGTTATTAATTATTTTGTTTTGTTGTTACTTACTGTGTTGTTGTTATTTACTGTTTTGTTTACTTGTGGTCATCAGACACGAATTATAACTGAAAATATTGACGTTCTAATTCACTCAAGACAAGATTGTTCAAACATTGACTAAAAATAACCGATTTGTCTTTATGTTTCGTTTAAAATGGATCAACATCACTCACAAGACGGAAGGCCGTGTTGTTAGCCACCGGCCCTAAGACCTTCTATAGTGAGCGGTGGTGGTGAGAGGGAGAGAGACAAACAGACAGAGACAAAGACTTAGACAGGCAGACGGAGAAACAGAGATATAAACAGACACAGAGACAGAGAGGAAATACAGGGGACAGACATGACAGATATAAACAGACAGACAAAGACAGAGAGAGAGGACAGACACAGACATGAGAGATAGTTCAAATACTACCCCACCATCTCCCTGCCACTTTTCCAACCCCTTAAGGTAAGACCCCGGGGCCAATCATAGAATCTTGTCTTCCGGAAGTGTGTGTTACCCGGGTGGAAAATGGTCAATGTTCGGAAAAATTATTTGGACCACAAATTCATCCTTTCGAAACTTTGCTGTGAGGAAAACTGTTCTTTCATGTTTCTTTTAAAATTTGGGTTGAATTTTCATTTGATTATTGTTGCAATTTATTATAGTTCAATTGATTGAGATACGAGTACTACTATTATTATTACTACTACTACTGTATTACTAATATTACCACTAATAATAATAATAATAATAATAATAATAATAATAATAATAATAATAATCATATTAATAATAACCTAACCTACCAACCTCTTAAACACACACACACTCCCTCCATCAAAACCTTAACCACAGAAAGCCAATTTGACATTTTTAATAATAGTTTCTTTCTTTTTTCTCTCTTACGTAAAATGTATTGCTGGCGGCAGAAACTCGACGTGGGGGAAAAATTGCATTAGCATTTTGTGGCGTCGAGTTGTTTGAAAGGTATTGGATTAAAATTAAGAGGAGTTTTGACTGACACCTTGATAAATGGTGTGTCGGTAAGGTAAACTGTTTGGTGTGTGTGGAGAGAGAGAGAGAGAGAGAGAGAGAGAGAGAGAGAGAGAGAGAGAGAGAGAGAGAGAGAGTTTACGAACAATAGAAGGAGGAAAATGGTTAAAGAGTGTTAAAGGACAGTCTTAATAATCTGTACATTGAGAGTGGTCATCTATTCCTGCCTTCCTTCCTTCTTTCCTCTTCTCCAGCACGCTGTTTCTCTCCTTTCCTCCTTCCTTTCCCTTCCCCCCTCCCCTCAATCTCATTCCCTCCCTCCCCATAATAACATTCCCTCCCACCTCCCTCCCTCCCCTCAATCTCATTCCTTCCCTTCCCTCAATCGCCTTCTCTCCCCTCTCCCTCTCTTCCCTCAATCGCCCTTCTCTCCCCCTCTTCCCTTCCATCCCTTCCGTTGATCACATGCCCGTCCTCCCACCTCTCAGTTATTCCGACACTGTTTACATTAATCTAGGGACCTGATGCATCGTCTCTCTCTCTCTCTCTCTCTCTCTCTCTCTCTCTCTCTCTCTCTCTCTCTCTCTCTCAAGGCCACGATAGCCTCACACACCCTCACATGGCCAGGACACCCTCACATGGCCACAACACTCTTTCAACAGAACAAGGTAACGTGATTGGTCTGGACATGGCGGTAGAAGCGACAGTTGCTTGCTCAATCACACGACCCACAAACACCAACAATTTCTCTGACTTTTACCAAGCAGGTGTGGACTTAAGAGAGGAGGAGGTAGAGTAGGAGGAGGAGGTGGAGTAGGAGGAGGAGGTGGAGTAGGAGAGGATAGTGGAGTAGGAGGGGGTAGTGGGAAGGTGGAGCTAGGTGGGGAGGAAGGGGTGCTTGGTAGGAGGTGGAGTAGTAGGAGGTTGTGGAGAGGAGGAGGTGGGGTAGGAGGGGGTTGTGGGGAGGGGAAGGAGGGGGTGGTAGGGAGGAGGAGGAGGAGGGGGGACGAGGTAGGTGGGGAGGAGTGAAATATTGGGGAGGAGCTAGTGGGGAGGATATGGGTGGGGAAGAGGAGGTAGTAGGGTAGGAGGAGATGATGGGAGTGGTGCTGAGGAGTAGAAGTGGGTGGTGGGGAAGAGTGGGGTGCTGAGGAGGTAGGAAGTGGTGGGGAGGAGTGAGGTGCTGAGGAGGTAGGAAGTGGTGGGGAGGAGGAAAGAGTGAGGGTCGCTTGGTGGTGGTGGCCGCGACACAAGACCTGATGACAGCCACTGACAGAACCAGAAGCAATAAAAGCTTAATGAAAACATTTAATCACGGAGAAAATACTGCAGCGAAGACCACCAGGACCACCAGGACCAGTAGGACCACCAGGACCAGTAGGACCAGTAGGACTACCAGGACCCGCCGCCACATGTTGACTCCTAAAACTATTCTCTTCTTGTAAGGTCTTCTACAGAACTATATTGTGTATCCTGAAATAATGGCTACTGTGATTATACTGTATATAGGTGTGTGGTGACTGACGGGCTGCTACCATCACCAACATCAACAACACCACCATTACCACTACAACCACCATCACTATAATCACCACCACTATAACAAACACTACCACCAGTACCATCACTACTACCACCACAAGCACAGTGGTCACGGCCGAGAAGACAAAGAACTCAGTTAAGAAAAGAGAAGGAAAAAACTGAATTGAAATGTCCTCAACAGACCCTCGACACCAGAACAAAAATAAAAAGAAAGAATAATAGAAATAGGGGGAGATGAGGTGGGGAGGATGAAGGGTGGGGAGGAGGGAGTACTGTGGTGGTAAAGGGATGGTGGGGAGGAGGAGTTAGTGGGGTGGAGGAGTGGGTAATGGGGAGGAGGAGTTAGTGGGGTGGAGGAGTAAGTAATGGGGAGGAGGTAAGGTGAAGAAGGGTAGTGGTGTAAGACGGAGTAGTGAGGAGATGGATGGGTGATGGGGAGGAGATGGTGGAGTAGGAGGAGGGTAGGTGAAGGAGGAGGGAGTAGGTAGAAGAGGTGTGGTGGGGTAGGAGGTGGTAGTGGGGTAGGAGGAGGATGGGGGAAGGGGGAGGTGAGGTCTTTCAAGGTTCGTCAACTTATCTTTTAACATTTGTCTCGCTGTAACAAAAAGCAGACGAGTGAAAGATAAGTTGTGTGTTGTTAACGTCAGGTGAGTCACTAGAAGTAGCTCTCTCTCTCTCTCTCTCTCTCTCTCTCTCTCTCTCTCTCTCTCTCTCTCGCTCTCTTTTTTTTTTTTTACTCTTCCTGTCTTTTTTTTGGGTTCTCACTTTCTTTCACTCATACTCTCTCTCTCACTTTCTCTCAAGACGTCGTCAATATACCAACAAACCAATTTATCGTAGACTCGAACCTTTTTGCCAATTAAAACTCTTCTCTCTTGTGCCCCTATGAAAAGTTATTAACCCCATTGGCCAAGTTACGGACTGCCACCAGGGTAGAAGCTCATCAAAGTATCAATAAGTTTCAATAATTTCCTGTGTGGGGGAACGAGACTTATTTCCAAAGTTTTATTATTCTAAAGTTCTTATTGTTATTTTGGTGGTATAAATTATTTTCTAATTCCTTAATGGATTTTTTTTTTTAGAAAGAGAGAAGAGACAGAGAGAGAGATAAATAGAAAGATGGATTTATAGATTAGATATGTAGAAAAGTACATATATACATACACGGGTAGACAAGTACATACATACATATATACATACACGGGTAGACAAGTACATACATATATACACATACATACATAAGTAGACAGATAGATAGATAGATAGATAGAGAGATAAAGACCACACTGTCCCAACAGGTATTAGCGGTAATTGGTCATACACGGTAAAACTGTTAACAGGTAAAGCATTAAGCCCACTGAGTGTTATCAAAGGTCTGTCTCTCTCTCGCTCTCTCTCCCTCTCTCTCTCTCTCTCTCTCTATTGGTCATTGGTTTAGTTCATTGGTGGAGCGCGGATGGTTGAGTCTCTCCCCCAGTGTGTGTGTGTGTGTGTGTGTGTGTGTTTTACCTGAAAGTGTTAATAGGAAAATTCGTTTGTGTGTTTAAAAACCTCGATAAAGAGTTGTGAAATTAGGAAGCGTTTGATGAGGGTTGAAGGTGTGTATGTGTGAGTGAAGTTGTAATTACGGGTCGTGTTATTATTTACAGCACAGAACACCAACTAGATGTTCACTATAACAACACAGAACAAGACCATCAGAAATAACACACTGTACCTCACTCTTCCTTCCCTACCTCCCTCCTTCCCTACCTCTCCTTCCTCCTTCTCTCCTTCCCTCTATTCTTCACACACTACCTCTCCTCCCTCCGTCTCTCCCCCCCCCCTCCCTCAAGCGATATTGCCACAGGTTTCGATCGTGTTTTAGTGTTATGAAACGATGAAGATCCTCAACACATCTCCTCCTTAACTAACCTTGAAGGGATTCTGTCCATCAGTTTCAGACACATAAGGATTCTAACCAGGGGCGAGGTTAGGTTAGGTTAGGTTAGGTTTGATAAGGTTTGTTAGGTTAGGTTAGGGAAATAACTTAGGAATTTTCAGATCATAAGTTGCCGACAGTGTTGATGTGAACGAGTCCGTGTAGGGGAGAGAGAGAGAGAGAGAGA
This sequence comes from Homarus gammarus, assembly GCA_958450375.1. NCBI lineage: Eukaryota > Metazoa > Arthropoda > Malacostraca > Decapoda > Nephropidae > Homarus > Homarus gammarus. The sequence goes on from CAUDMG010003111.1 coordinate 130,483, forward strand.
GAGAGAGAGAGAGAGAGAGAGAGAGAGAGAGAGAGAGAGAGAGAGAGAGAGAGAGAGAGAGGAGGGGTAGGAGAGAAAGGGTAAGAGAGAATGAAGGAGGGTGAGAGAGGGAGAAAGGATAAGAGAAAGAAAGGGGGAGGGTGAGAGAGTCATTGTTATTATTATTTCATCTTCACCATCTCCATTCATTATCATAACAACTGTTCCCTATCACCACCATCATTACCACTGTCACCACCATCACTACCACTGTCACCACCATCACTACCACTACCACTAGCAGCCCCACTAGTACTACTATCACCACCTCTACCACTATCACCACCACATTATCACCACCCCCTACCACTATCACCACCCCCACCACTATACTATAACCTCCATCTTTCCCCACCACACTATCACCCCCACCACCTCCCCACACTATCACCACCACCCTCATCAGCACCACCATCACCACTATTCCAACCACATTATCACCACCACCAGCACACCACATTATCACCACCACCAGCACACCACATTATCACCACCGCCCTCATCATCACACTACCAATGGTAATGTATGCATAAAGCCTTCCAGAGAATAAATGCGAGCTTCAATGGCCTCACTGACGGGCCATTTTTCCTCATTAGGTTGTGTCAATATCAGAATCGCCCGGCAAATTTTACCCATTGGAAAAACACGCTTGAAAAATGTTGAGTCAATGGATGGGCGTGTGGGCGTGTGGGTGTGTGTGTGTGTGTGGGAATGAAATCTGGGTTTTATAATAGTAATAATAATAACTAATAATAATAACTAATAATAATAATAATAATAATAATAATAATAATAATAATAATAAAACTAATAATAATAATAATAATAATAATAATAATAATAATAATAATAATAAAACTAATAATAATAATAATAATAATAATAATAATAATAATAATAATAATAATAATAATAAAAAAAATAATATCGCCTACAATAATCTACAGGAACTTAAATATAATGTTTGGATGTTAGTGTCTCATCACCCTGGCACGCCGCGCCGCCCTGATGACCTAAAGATCGACTTGAGAAGACGCGGCCGGTCTATGTTGATGGCTTCTTAAATTAGATCTGTAGACGGAGATGTGGTGGTATTTTCTCCTCTCCTATAACTAGAATCTTAAATATGCATCTTCTCGTAGGTAAAATCTGGAATATGTAGTTTAACGTATACCCTTAGGTAAAATCTGGATTCTTTAGTTTTGTGGTCGGCAAAATCTGAAATCTAAACTTTAGCGGTAGATAGGGTCTTAAATCTGGACTTTTGCGAATATTAAGGTATTGTTGATGACATAATCCTAAAATGGTGATGGAATGGGTAGTGAATCCCTAATACGATGGTGGAATGGGTAGTGAATGACTAAAAGGATGATTGAATGGATTAATACCACTAACACACACACAGGTACTTTTGGAAAGGCATTAATATCAATTGTACTTTACGGTCCCCTAGCCCATGGAGAAGTAACGGAGGGAACAGCACCCATTGTGAGAGAGAGAGAGAGAGAGAGAGAGAGAGAGAGAGAGAGAGAGAGAGAGAGACCACCTCGTAAGCCAGGACCGACAGTAATTCCCGCCGTCAGTGGTGTTGGCTCAAAATCAATTCTCATTTAGAAGCCCCGACCGTAAAACCTCTCTCTCTTTCTCTCTCGCTCTATCTTATCTCTCTCTCTCTCTCTCTTATCTATCTACCTCTCTTTATCTAATGTACCTTTCTATATCATTTGGTACGCTCCTTTCTCCCTGTCACACACACACACACACACACACACACACACACACACGCACACGCACTATCTACCTATCTCATACTGTTTCCTGACCCACTCACTCCCTTGATGACGATGCTTTAACCCTTTGATGACCATAATTTAACCCCTTGAGGATGATTCTTTAACCCTTGAGGATGATGGTTTAACCCCTTTACAACTATCATTAACATCTTTACACCCAGGTTAATTACTTTACCGTCCTACCTGCAGCTCTGCCATCATTTACACTAATCGGTTTTTACCACACACACCTTGACTTGGTTTTACTAAAGTGACAACGTTGAATAAAGTGATTTAGGAGAGAGGCTCACCTAACCTAACCTAGGCTCACCTACCCTAACCTACCCTACCCTAACCTAACCTAACCCCCTACCCTACCCTAACCTAACCTACCCTACCCTACCCTACCCTACCCTAACCTAACCTACCCTACCCTACCCTAACCTAACCTACCCTACCCTACCCTAACCTAACCTAACCTAACCTAACCTAACCTACCCTACCCTACCCTACCCTACCCTAACCTAACCTACCCTACCCTACCCTACCCTAACCTAACCTACCCTACCCTAACCTAACCTAACCAAACCAAACCCTAACCTAACCAACACAGACAGATAGATAGACAGACAAAAAACAAACACATAAACAAACAGACAGACAAACAGATCCAGTTAAAGTTTAACTGTCTGTTTAACTGTTAAACAGACAGTTAGAGAGAGAGAGAGAGAGAGAGAGAGAGTACTCCATGCACCTGTGTTGTGTTTGGGGCCACAAACCTGTTATATTCATGCCCTCTAATGGGTCGTCGGTAAGTTTAGGAGGATTATGGTGATACAACCATCACTCACTCAACCTAACCTACCTGTCTATCTGTCTGTCTATGTCTGTATATATGTATATCTCTCTCTCTGTCTGTCTATATCTATTTGTCTATCTATCTACCTGTCTGTCTCTTTCCTTTTGTCTATCTCTCTATCTGTCTGTTTATATATCTATTTGTTCATATGTTCCCACCTGTCTGTCTCTCCGTCTCTGTTCATCTCTGTCTGTCTGTCTGTCTCGTCACCCCCACATCACGCCACAATAACCCATCACAAAACTCAACAACATTTAAGCACGTTTCCCCTTTCATTTTTTTTAATACCATAAATGTGATTTTATCGTCAACCAAAACCAAACTATTGGAAAAAAAATCCCACCACCGACCCGTTATTTACACGGCTATAAAACAACAAGGGATCGAACCCGGGTGCTCGAGTAATGTTTTATATCTAGGATGCACAAGATGTGGTCTATTTATGTGGTGAGGGATTAAGTGTTTAGTGGAGTGGTGCTTTGTTCGTCCTGGGAGTAAAAACCGCTAGTGGGGAGGTAGGGAGGGGGCGAGTAGGTGGGGAGGAAGAATGGAAGGAGTAGGTGGGGGAGGAATTGTGTGAGGTGTAGGTGAGGGTAATCTCTCTCTCTCTCTCTCTCTCTCTCTCTCTCTCTCTCTCTCTCTCTCTCTCTCTCTCTCTCTCTCTCACTTGGACCTAACCTAACCTAACCTCCTTATTAAGAACGCTCTAAAACACCGCATTCAAAACGCTGTAACTCTTGGGGCGGCCACGACTGGTTCCACTCCATTAACCCGACCGTCCGACCGCCTGACCACCCGACCGTCCGACCATCCGACAGACCGACCATCCGACCACCAACTTATCGGTTATAGAGAAAATAGGAAATCCATAAGTCATCCAGACGTTCTTATTAAAATTCCGACTCGGGGAATTATCGTCTCCATGATGAGTCCCCCAGGCCCCAGGAGACCATCGGTGAGTCCCCCAGGCCCCAGGAGACCATCGGTGAGTCTCCCAGGCCCCAGGAGATCATCGGTGAGTCTCCCAGGCCCCAGGAGACCATCGGTGAGTCTCCCAGGCCCCAGGAGACCATCGGTGAGTCTCCCAGGCCCCAGGAGACCATCGGTGAGTCTCCCAGGCCCCAGGAGACCATCGGTGAGTCTCCCAAGCCCCAAGGAGACCATCGGTGAGTCTCCCAGGCCCCAGGAGACCATCTGTGAGTCTCCCAAGCCCCAAGGAGACCATCGGTGAGTCTCCCAGGCCCCAGGAGAACATCGGTGAGTCTCCCAGGCCCCAGGAGATCATCGGTGAGTCTCCCAGGCCCCAGGAGACCATCGGTGAGTCTCCCAGGCCCCAGGAGACCATCGGTGAGTCTCCCAGGCCCCAGGAGACCATCGGTGAGTCTCCCAGGCCCCAGGAGACCATCGGTGAGTCTCCCAAGCCCCAGGAGACCATCGGTGAGTCTCCCAGGCCCCAGGAGACCATCGGTGAGTCTCCCAGGCCCCAGGAGACCATCGGTGAGTCTCCCAGGCCCCAGGAGACCATCGGTGAGTCTCCCAGGCCCCAGGAGACCATCGGTGAGTCTCTCACTCTCTATGTGTGTGTGTGTGTGAGTGAGTGTGTGTGTGTCTGCATCTGGTCACTTTTAACAGTAATAAAATAATTGAGTAACAACAGGGATTCCTAATTACTAAACTTTGGCTCCTAATAATGAGATTCCAAAAACCTTTAATTCCCATCCCCAACACCATTGTTTGTACATCACACACACACACATTACCGAGCCAGGAAGGTGTAACTCATCACACGCTAATTTACGACTGAACTCATTAGCTCAGGTGAATCAAAAATCCCAGGTAAGTTATGAATTCAATTACCCTGATTGTTAGGGTGGCATTATTCTTTTCTTTCTTTTATATTTCATTTTTTGCATGTCTACATTCGTTGGTGTAATAATTTTTTCTTTGATTATTTGTGATTATGGTTCATTCTTTATGTCTATTATTATTATCATTATTATTATTATTATTATTATTATTATTATTATTACTATTATTATTATTATTATTATTAGTAGTAGTAGTAGTAGTAGTAGTAGTAGTAGTAGTAGTAGTAGCTTTTCGTCTCATCCCCCTGAACAAAGATCCAGGGTGTAGGTCTATAGGAGAGGGGGAAGTGCTAAGACGGATCATTGGAAATGCATAATGGAGGTGGTCATTGATGATGTCAGGGCAGCTGCAGGGAACCTGGAAGTATGTGCTGGCCACCAGGCTGGGGGTAAAGCTGCCATTCACGCCATGAGAAAGATATTTGAGCAGCGCGATTGTGAGGCATTCAACATAATCAACCACAAGGCTACACTGCACAACATCAAGATCAATGTATGTTAAAAACGCCTACAGCAACCCGACAGACCACTATATAACAAGCTTTAAGGCCCAAAGAGGAGATACTACCATACAATCAACTAAGGCAACTACGCAGGGGGTTCCAGTCGCCATGGCAATGTACGCAATAGGTCTATCCGTGTTCCAACATACAATAAAACTATGAAACAACCAAGGTCAAGCAAGTGGCTTATGCTGCTGACCTTACAGGAGCAGGAAAAGTGGAGGACATCAAAAAGTGGTGGGACCTGATAATATCACGTGGTCCACAAATCGGGTACCACCCAAATGCCAGCAAGTCCTTCCTCAATGTGAAGTCAGAATACCATAACCGGGCTATAGAGGTGTTCGGCGGAGTGAGGTCAAAATAACAAAGGACGGCCAAAGACATCTAGGCACGAAAATCGGTACGAATGACTTCAAGACCGAGTACGTAACGGGAAAGGTAAATGAGTGGATGAAAGAAATCCAAGCTCTGTCGGAGACTGCTAAAACTGAGCCACATGCATCGTTTGCGGCATTCACCCACGGAATCGAGCATCGCTGGAATTACCTGATGCGCACTATCCCCGATATCGGATCTCTCCTCCACCCTCTGGAAGAAGCCATCAAGGTCGCTTTTATCCCAACACTAGTGAAAAACCATTATTTAAACCCAGCAGAAAGGTCACTCATTGCACTACCACCGAGACTGGGAGGAATAGGATTGACTAATCCAGAGGCGCTTGCCGCCACAGAACATCAGAACTCGGTCAAGCTCACGGCAACCGTCACTCAGCACATAGTAGCTAAGAATGCAGCAAGTCAGGTGGATACCAACGAATTAAACAAGATTCGACGGTCCATTACAGCAGGACGGTATCACACCCAAAGTGATAAACTTCAACAACTGAGGCTGCAATAGTCAGAGAACTTGAGAAAAGTTACTATAGCGCAGGAGGTGGACGCCTCGAACTGGCTAACAACGTTACCGATAAGGGCAAAAGGCTTCATCCTTAATAAACAAGAATTCACAGATACCATTGCACTAAGGTACGGGAGGCCATTAGAAGGTTTGCCCTCCCAATGCGTGTGTGCTTCATCCTACGACATCGACCACGTCATGGTGTATAAGAGAGGGGGCTTCATATGCATGAGACATGACGAAGTAAGGGATCTCACAGCAAATATGCTGAAGGAAATCTGTCATAATGTCACGGTGGAACCGACCCTCCTTCTATTGGACGGTGAGAATTTCCATCACAGAACTTCAAACACATCCAACGAAGCCCTTGTGGACGTTAGTGCTCGAGGATTCTTGACACGGCGACAGTGAGATTTTTTGACATAAGGATTTTCGACCCCATGGTCGTATGTCCCTGTAACCTAGCTCTCGATGCTGCACACAGGAGGAACGAGAATAACAAGAACAGGGCATAAGGGGAGAGAATTCAGAATGTGGATCAGGGCAGCTTCACTCATCTGGTGTTTACAACCTCTGGCGGGAAGGGACCAAGTGCAAGATGCTTCTACGCCAGACTGGTGGAGGTGTTGTCTGAGCAGAAGCAGCAGCCCAGAAGCCACGTTGCAGGCTGGTTGAGAAGCCGACTGTACTTCTCTCTGCTCAGGTTTGTACTGCTTTGCCTCAGGGGAACGAGATCATCGGCCCTAAAGCCGACAACAGTTGCAGATATTGACTGAGGCAACAGTCACTGAATGCCGCATAGATATGCAGCTCTACTTACTCAACACAGCTAGAGTAGTTACTTATGTATTAGGATATGTAATATTAAGGTAATAAAATCGCGGTGAAGGTGTGGCTATTGAGGGAGGCTGTAGGCCACGTTTAAAAAAAAGTAGTATAAAATGGTGGCGAAGGTATGGCTATAAGGGAAGGTTGGAGGCCATTGAAAAAAAAGTAGTAGTAGTGGTAGTGGTTATTGTAGTTGACGCAGGTAGTGATGGTAGTAGGCGCTGGAAATAGTAATAGTGAGTAGTGGTAGGCACAGGTAGTAATGGTGGTGATGCTGGTAATTGACGCATGTATTAAGGGGTGGTGGTGGGTGGAGGTAGTGGAAGAGGTAAGGTCTGGGTCGGGTTGGATCGGTAGGAGAGGTCGGTGTCGAGCTCGGTGCCTCGGTCAGTCGTGGTGTGGCAGTGGTCGGGCGAGGTTGTCGTGCTATACGCTCTTTCTCTTCCCCTCTCAGTCCCTCCCTCTTCCGCTGACGAGAACTTGTCAACAACAACAGAAAAACTCTACTTGCTGACGTCCACCAAGATGTCAGCCCCAAGTGTAATAGCAAAGTAGATAATGTACTTACCATGGAGGAGAAGTACTTACCATGGCGTAGATAATGTACTTACCATGGAATAGATAAAGTACTTACCATGGTATACACTCAAACACTGACTTACTCTCGTAGAAAATCATTGTTTGTGAATCTGTTTTGGGATAAGATAGAAGACTCCTAATTCCTGACCAGGTAAGAGTGTGTGTATTTACATGAGTGTGTTTATGTTGACGTGAGTGTGTTTTTAAGTGCTTAGTTTACGTGAGTGTGTTTTAAGTGTGTTTATGTTGACGTGAGTGTGTTTTTAAGTGCTTAGTTTACGTGAGTGTGTTTTAAGTGTGTTTATGTTGACGTGAGTGTGTTTTTAAGGGCTTCTGTATTAGCGTGAGTGTTTATAAGTTCCTCTGTTTTTGAGTGAGTGTGTTTAAGTGTATTTATGTTGACGTGAGTGTGTTTATAAGTGCGACAGTGTTTACGGTAGACTGTGTACTTACAAATCCATGTTTACAAAGTTTCAATAAATAAATAAATAACCGGTGGCGACATCACTAACGAGCTGTCTTTACTTAATTATCAAAGGTTAATATTATTCAGGACTACAAGCAAGAATAGCTAACTAACTAACTAAACAACCAACCAACTGATAACTAACTAACCAACCAGCTGATAACTAACTAACTAAACAACCAACCAGCTGATAACTAACTAACCAACCAGCTGATAACTAACTAACTAAACAACCAACCAGCTGATAACTAACTAACCAACCAGCTGATAACTAACTAACCAACCAGCTGATAACTAACTAACTAACCAACCAACTGATAACTAACTAACTAACGAATCAACCAACGTCATTACATAACATTACGCACAATACCTAATAGTCATCACATTGGCCCCGCTGGGACTTGTGGAGGAAAGAGAACAAGTATTTAATTACTAGATAATGATGTGTGTGTGTGTGTGTGTGTGTGTGTGTGTGTGTGTGTGTGTGTGTGTGTGTGTGTGTGTACAATACAGGAAATACGATACAAATAATATAATAGAATAATAATACAACACAAGCAATAGAGTACAGATAATACAACACAGGTAATACAACACAGGTAATACAACACAGGTAATACAACACAGGTAATACAACACAGGTAATACAACACAGGTAATACAACACAGGTAATACAACACAGGTAATACAACACAGGTAATACAACACAGGTAATACAACACAGGTAATACAAACACCCAAAAAATAAACAAACACACTGTATCTTAAAAGGTTCCTCGGGCAACACCTCAAGATATATATTTACCTGTAGTAATTGGTGGAAATATTACCTGGGCGGGAGGTAGAGTTAGGAAGAGTGGGAAGTAGTCAGGTAGAGTGGGGGGTAGTTAGGTAGAGTGACAGGTATAGTGGGAGGTAGAGTGACAGGTAGAGTGGGAGGTAGAGTGACAGGTAGAGTGGGAGGTAGAGTGACAGGTATAGTGGGAGGTAGAGTGACAGGTATAGTGGGAGGTAGAGTGACAGGTATAGTGGGAGGTAGAGTGACAGGTATAGTGGGAGGTAGAGTGACAGGTATAGTGGGAGGTAGAGTGACAGGTAGAGTGGGAGGTAGAGTGACAGGTAGAGTGGGAGGTAGAGTGGGAGGTAGAGTGACAGGTATAGTGGGAGGTAGAGTGAGTTAAGGTGTCTCTCAGGTGTGCTTCACAAGGCACCTCCAGTTTTATGAGGGAAATATACGAATATTGGTGTCTCTGTTTTATGCCAGAGTCTTCTAACTAAACCTCTCTTAAACTAACCTAACGTAATTTACTCTAGCCTAACCTAACATTCTAATGGACTATAGTATATGTTAGTTCGAAGTCCTTTAAATATGAAACCTCTATTAACGGATTATATGTAAGAGGTTTGTCCGTTAAATGGAAGTGCGTTATAAGGAGGCTTCACTTGTTTTATATATAAATAAACACAATATTTTGCCGGTCTAACAATTCTCGTCTCTTCTCGATCATAAAAACAACATATTATTATAAAGTATTTTACTACAAGTGTACCTGATATATGTGTCGCTGAGAGAGAGACAGACAGACAGACAGACGGAGACACAAATAAACAGAAAAAGAGACAGACAGACAAAGAGAGACAAAAGACGCAGACAAAGGGAGAGAAAAGAGACAAAGAGAGAAAAAAGGAGAAAGAAAGAAGAAAAAAGACAAGAGAGAGGAAGTGCAACACACACACACAGCTGATCATCGACTTATTACTACAGTTTACGTCAGTGTTAAGAGCCGCGGTCATTCATCATTGTCTCACTTGTTTTATGAATGGCTGCAGCCTTCACCTGTCAGGCCGTCGAGTGAGGCATTAATGAAGTCTTACCTCACCCAACTGCTATTTATGATTGTTGTTTTCCATCTACTATCCATTGCATATTTTTCTAGGTATGTCAGCACAGGTGTGTCAGCACAGGTGTGGCAGCAGAGGTGTGGCAGTACAGGTGTGGCAGGACGGTCTGACAGACCTTGCGGCATCACCAGAACTGCAAGGTCCAGGTGGCACTTGAGGTGACACTTAAGGTGGCACTAGTATCAAACACTCAACATCACCACAATTTGTATTCATCTGCAACATCCAGGAAGCCTTTGGCGGTGCAGCGGCGGATGTGTACGGTCCAGTGACGAGGTTCCTGAAGGGGGTTGGGGGGGAGGGAGGTGTGAGGAGGAGAGGGAAGATAGGCTGGGGAGTGAGGGGAGCAGGAGGGGTGGCAAAGGGGGAGAAGGAAAGAGGGGTATATCTGGAGGGTGAGGGGGAGAGGGAGGGGTTGCTGGGGGTGAGGAGGGGGGGGGGAGGCGTTACGCTACAGGGGGTGAGGTTATTGTGACCACCTCGTTCAGTATTTTATTTCCGAGAATTCTTTTTCAACATCGCGGAGTTTTTGTTTGTTGACAGTATGTGTGCGTCTGTTACCACCACACACCACACCACCACCACACCACCAGTTCACCACTACCACACCACACCACCATCACATCACCAGTTCACCACTACCATACGAGCACCACACCACACAAGACACCACACCGCCATCACATCACCAGTTCACCACTACCATACGAGCACCACACCACACCACCACCACACTTGGGCGGATCCAGGAATATCAAAAGGGTAGTCCAAGAAGTTGTGGGCGGGGGAACATGGCGAGCCTACCGTGCTGGGGGTTTGGGGAGCACTGTTAGCCCCAGAATTTTTATTTTTATTTATTTTTTAATCTAACCAATATCATGGGCGTCTTGAGGCCATTTTGAAGCCATGTGCACTTGATATTAGGAGATATTCTGAGGTCAATAGTAATTATTTTTACTGTAAAAAAAAATGCCTAAGTCAATACTGCCTTAAAGAAAGGGTATTGGCTTTTATGATGACAAAGGGGGAGTCATCACCCCCCCCCCCGCCACACTACCACATCATCACATCACCACTACCACACGAGCACCACACCACCAAACACTAAACCAACCACACTAGCACCACACCACCATTACCACCACACCACCACCACACACACATCCATTCTTGGCCAACACACAACTTCTTGCCACACGTTTAGATTCAGAACAAATTCGAACATTGGAAAATTTTCTAAACTTAAATCACGTCTTTTATTTGTCGGGTCAAGAACAGCTATTGATAACATGTAGCAGTATCACACACACACACACACAGACACACACACACACACACACACACACACACACACACACAGACACACAGGCACACACACACACACACACACACACACACACACACACAGACACAGACACACACAGGCACACACACACACACACACACAGACACAGACACACACACACACACACACACACACACACACACACACACACAATGTTATCTCCCAGCTACTGTAAGTAAAACATTTCCTGTTGACAAAATACACATAATAAGTTATTCTGAAAAGGTTAGTCCAAATAAATCATTCTTCCGTGTGAGGCTGTAATTCGGCTGTAATGAAATGCTGTAATGTTGCTCTAATGTGAATGTAATGTAATGTGAGTGTTATGTTATGCCGTAATGAGGTTGTAATAAGGATGTAATGTGACTGTAATGATGCTGTACTTTGACTGTAATTTGAGTGTAGTGATGTAATGTGACTGTAATGATGCTGTACTTTGACTGTAATTTGAGTGTAATGTGACTGTAATGTAATGAGGCTTTATATTTTAAATACACACACAACCTAATCTTTTTTATAACAATATTCTTTATTTCCTTCTACTGTACAAACATACAGACAAACCCGTATGTCTATCTATATATTTTCGGGTGTATATAAATCCAGTATAAAATTCCTCTCCGCTATAATAACCAACGTCAACATAAAATTCATCGTGATGTATATAAAAAAATAAATAAATTAATATAACTTGGTAATTTATACAGCCTTTTTTACCACAATGATATATATACTGTATATACACGGTACCATTACATAACTGTCCAATAATGTAATATAATTGTAGATGTAGATGACTGGGTGTGGGTGAAGGAGTGGGTGTAGAGATGACTGGGTGTGGGTGAAGGAGTGGGTGTAGAGATGACTGGGTGTGGGTGAAGGAGTGGGTGTAGAGATGACTGGGTGTGGGTGAAGGAGTGGGTGTAGAGATGACTGGGTGTGGGTGAAGGAGTGGGTGTAGAGATGACTGGGTGTGGGTGAAGGAGTGGGTGTAGAGATGACTGTGTGGGTGAAGGAGTGGGTGTAGAGATGACTGGGTGTGGGTGAAGGAGTGGGTGTAGAGATGGCTGGGTGTGGGTGAAGGAGTGGGTGTAGAGATGACTGGGTGTGGGTGTGACACCCGCCGTGTACTTACCATTACCCGGTGTAGTCCTTCAAGCACTGCGTTAGTTTATACTGACAGGTGAGTGTTCCATTGTCTCTCTCTCTCTCTCTCTCTCTCTCTCTCTCTCTCTCTCTCTCTCTCTCTCTCTCTCTCTCTCTCTCTCTCTCTTTCATTATTATCTTTTCTCACTTCCTCTCTCTCGCACACAGATACATGTATTTGTTCACACACACACACATTTAGGTGCACATACATGAATACACACACACACACACACACACACACACACGTAAGTACGCATACATGCATATACACATACACGTAGGAACATATACATACATATATACACACAAGTAGGTACATATACATGCATATACACACACACGTAGGTACACACACAACAAAACACACACAAATAATCATAAAATATCAATCATTATTCTATCCATCCTAGAAAAAGTTAAACTAAGGTAAAGACACGGGCATGACTCCCACCTGCAGTAATTACACCGTCCTGGGAAAAAATGCTTTGTCATAACTCACAGCAAAGGAACCGCTGAAATTACGCTGAGGATTGTGTCATTTTTTACTCATTATATTTTTAGTTTTTTTATCTCTCTGTCTGTTTGTTTGTCTGTCTGTCTCTTTGTGTACTCTCTCTCTCTCTCTCACTGTATGTCTTTTTTGTGTGTATGTATGTTAGTATGTATGTGTGTGTGTGTGTTTTTGCGTTCGTATGTGTGCATGTATGTATGGTAGTGTGTGTACATGTGCATATGTATGTTAATGTGTATGTTAGTATGTATGTGTGTGTGTGTCTGCGTTTACGTTTGTATGTGTGTATGTGTTTGTGTATGTATATATGTTAGTGTGTGTGTGTGTGTGTCTGTGTTTGTATGTAGGTATGTATGTATATGTGTTTGTGTGAGTGTCCGTGGCTGTGTGTGTGTGCGTCTGTGTATGTGTATGTCTGTCTGTCTGTCTATTTAACAGCCACAAAAGCCATTTAACGGTTATAAGAAAAATTCATATAAATTTATTTTTTCAGATTAAAATTTTACCCAAATGACGAAAAAAAAATCACAATTTTTTAGTGAAATTGGAGAGAATTTTTCGCGCATATTTTTCCACATCAATTTTTTCCCAGAATTAGAATATATATATATGTGTGTTAAATTATTATTCCGGCGTGTAAAAAAGTACTAGAATTTATAGAGCAATGAATAGGATAAAAATGTTGTATGGTGGATGAATTAATTCTCAGGCCTGGAAAAGGTCAGAATTTATGAAGTAATGTTATTAAGAAAATTCTGACGTGTGGAAAAAGTGATGCTGTGAGATAATGACGGAGAGACAGACAGACAGACAAATAGAGGCCGACAGAGCCAGATAAAGATAGACAGATACAGGCAGATAGACACATAGACAGACAGACAAACAGATGCATATACAGTAGACATACAGACTGACAGACAGATAGATAGAGACAGACAGAAATATAGATAGAGACAAACAGACAGATAGATACAGGGACAGACAGACAGATAGATACAGGGACAGACAGACAGATAGATACAGGGACAGACAGATAGATAGCTACAGGGACAGACAGACAGATAGATACAGGGACAGACAGACAGATACAGGGACAGACAGACAGATACAGGGACAGACAGACAGATACAGGGACAGACAGACAAAATCAGTCATCAGGAGAAGAACGATGATTCAGGAGAACATTATGAATTCCAAAGATTATTGAAGCAAAAACTGCTGTTGTGGTGCTGTACCTCCCTGCTGTGTGGTGCTGTACCTCCCTGCTGTGTGGTGCTGTACCTCCCTGCTGTGTGGTGCTGTACCTCCCTGCTGTGTGGTGCTGTACCTCCCTGCTGTGTGGTGCTGTACCTCCCTCCCTCCCCAAACTGGTGTGTGGTGGTGGTGCAACTGTGGCTGTACCTACCTCTCCCTCTCCACTCTCTCATCCCTACCCCCCCCCCTCCTTTACTCCTGTGTGGTGTTCGTGCAGCAGCTGTTCTAGTTCCTGCTGTGTGTGTGTGTGTGTGTGTGTGTGTGTGTGTGTGTGAACTCCAGTAAGTACACTCAGCCTCGAGCAAGTCCTCAGGTGTTTGGTTCAAGAGGTCATGTATGTGTATACTGAGATCCTCTTCCTCTTCCTTACCTGGGTACGAGAGAGAGAGAGAGAGAGAGAGAGAGAGAGAGAGAGAGAGAGAGAGAGAGAGAGAGAGAGAGAATCACAACATGCTCTCCTTCCATCGTACTACGTCTACAGTATCTTGTTATATGTCTGTTTGTCTCTCTCTCTCTACCTATCCATCTGTGTCTAACACTATATATTTCTATTTGTTTCCCTCACACACACACACACACACACACACACACACACACACATGGGTCGTGTTGCATTGTTGAATCTTATCTTTAATAATCTCTTCATCTCTCTGTCTTTCTCTGTCTCTTTATCCCTGACTCTCTCTGTCTCTCACACACAGACAGGTAAGTCGCATTTCACTGGCCTCAAACACCACCACAAACAACATGAAAGAGGTGAAGTAGTTTATTTTTTTCCATGTGTCGAGATGTCACGTTCTGGCAGAGGAGAGGGCAGCAGCGAGAGCTTTCTGTAGAGTCCCGGTGAAAATTTGGGTACAATTTCAATTTCGATCCGTTTTGTGTAGTTCTGGAGCAGTCAGTGCAAGTTCAATGCATTCAAAGGCAGCTCAAAGTATTCAAAGGCAGTTCAAAATATTCATAGCAAGTCCAAGCCAGGAGGAAGATGGACTGAGGAAGGGGAGAGGATAGAAGATAGGATGGGAGAGGGATAGTAGGTAGGATGGGAGAGGGATAGTAGGTAGGATGGAAGAGGGATACTAAGGAGGATTGGAGAGGGATAGTAGGAAGGATGGGAAGGGGATAGTAGGGAGGATGGGAAGGGGATAGTAGGTAGGATGAGAGAGGGATAGTAAGGAGGATGACTGACAGAGGGAAGGAAGGAAGGAGTAAGGATCATAGCGAAAGAAAGAACTCAACACAAAATACACCATCTTGAACACATAACTTAAATAAAATATCCTCACCACCACAACACACTAACTGTACTCATAATCTCTTGTGTTTCAGAGATGTACTGCAGGGTCGTCCTCACCACCACAACACACTAACTGTACTCATAATCTCTTGTGTTTCAGAGATGTACTGCAGGGTCGTCCTCACCACCACAGCACACTAACTGTACTCATAATCTCTTGTGTTTCAGAGATGTACTGCAGGGTCGTCCTCACCACCACAACACACTAACTGTACTCATAATCTCTTGTGTTTCAGAGATGTACTGCAGGGTCATGGCTCTGGTGGTGGTGGTGGTGGTGGCTGGGACAGTATGCTGGGCTAGTCCCTTACCTGTAAGAATCTCCCCAAAGGCTTCACACCGGGAGAGACTGAGAGCTGCCAGGGAACTTCTCGAACAGTCGCCGCTTATTGACGGGTGAGGCTTGTTGTTTACGTGTATACAGTAATATTGTTTGTGTATACAGTATTATTGTTTGTGTGTATAGTCTTATTGTTTATCTATCATGTTCAAGCTTTCCGTCTTTCTTCCTCTCCTTCCCCCCCCCCTCTCTCTCTCTCTCTCTCCATACAACACACACACACACACACACACACACACACACACCAGCAGTTGTCCACCATCGTCTCATAAGATATCAAATATCTTACAAGACACATAACAAGTCCACCAGATATATATTAGACCCATAAAACGAGTCATATTGAAGCCATATTGTGGTCATATTCGGGTTTTGGAGTCATACTGGGAGTCATATTAGTTAGAGTCATATTGGGAGTCATGTTGGAATCACACAGAATCATATTGGAATAATACAGAATCATACTGGAATCATATTGGAATCATACTAGTCACATTAGAGTCATATTGGAGTCATCTCGCCATACATAAAACCCGGAGTAAAATTCTTGAGTTAAATAGATCCTTCAGTGGATGTTTATGAACAGAATTAATGTTGTCAGCACACCTGTGACTTATGACCGATACTGACTTATATTGGAGAGCACAGCGGCATCACCTGAAGATTAACCCAACCCACCTTATTGTCACCTGAAGATTAGATCGCCTAAGCTTATTTTCGCCTGAATAGATCGCTTAAGCTTATTTCGCCTTGAGATTAAACCTGCACCTTATTTTACCTTAAGATTAACCCACCCCAGCTTATATCATCCTGGAAGAAAAACAGATTAACGAATAAATAAAGAATAACAAGACATTATCCAGCGTTTATCGTCCTGGGGTAAAACAAACAAATAGCTCAATTCACCTAGAAAAAAAAACAGACTCGTAAATAAATAATGACATTGACATTATTCAGTGTTTATCGCCTGGGAAAAGAATACAAGTTAATAAGACCGAGATCGGTTGTGAAAACAAAGGAATTATGTAGTGTTTCTCGGCTCAGGTAAAACAACCATTAGCACTGATTGTGACTTGTTTAATTGGTAATTTATTTTTATTAGAACGATGCTGAAGGTGTGTGTGTGTGTGTGTCTGTGTGTGTGTGTGTCTGTGTGTGTGTGTCTGTGTCTGTGTGTGTGTGTGTGTGTATATAACTTCCTACGAGGTTAATGCCACAAAGTACTACAAAACGTCCACAAAAAAAAACACCAGAAAAAACGTAAAAAAAAAGTCAGATTAAGTTGTGAAAAATTAATAAGTAAACAAAAAAAAAATAAAAAATAAAAAAAAAAATAAAAAATAAATAAAAGTTTACACATGTATAAAAGAAAGTCCAGAAATATTTTACCAGTGTTTGAGC